>JAPDFA010000177.1:0-25453 GCA_027569415.1 Penicillium janthinellum
TTGTCTGTTTTGTCGCCCCGCGCCCGCTCACCCACCCCCCCCCGCTCTCCGCCCCCCCCCCCCCCCCCCCCCCCGCCCCCCCCCCCCCCCCCCACCCCCCCCCTCCACCCCCCCCCCCCCCCCCCCACCCCCACCCCCCCCCCCCCACCACCCCCAACCCCCCCCCCCCCCCCCCCGCCCCACCCCCCCCCCCCCCCCCCCCCCCCCCTCCCCCTTCCGCTCTCCTTCATCTCGATCGCCTCTCCCGCCCTCGCAATGGCCACCTCTCGCTCGGTCGCCAGGCTGGTCGCCTACCGCCGGTCCCCCTTCATGCCGATCGGCTCGACCGCAAACTTCTCTTCCTCGACATCCCGCGCAGCATCCCCAGCGGGCCCCCCTCAGCCCGGTTTCCGTCTGCCCCCGCCGAAGCGATGGGATGAGGGCTCGGAGTCTTCTCTCGACAAGGCCACCAAGTACTTCCTCCTGGCTGAGATGTTCCGCGGCATGTACGTCGTGCTGGAGCAGTTTTTCCGCCCGCCGTAAGTCTCTCTTCCAACGGCCGCTAGGAGGTCAATCGCACGTCCGACGCATCAAGCAGGGTCAACTGTGCTGGATTTAGCTGACACGATACCTTTCTGCACGATAGTTACACTATCTACTACCCCTTTGAAAAGGGTCCCATCTCCCCCCGTTTCCGTGGTGAGCACGCTCTGCGTCGCTACCCCACCGGTGAGGAGCGTTGCATTGCCTGCAAGCTCTGCGAGGCCATCTGCCCTGCTCAGGCTATTACCATTGAGGCGGAGGAGCGTGAGGACGGAAGCCGCCGGACGACCCGTTACGATATCGATATGACCAAGTGCATCTACTGCGGCTACTGCCAGGAGAGCTGCCCCGTGGACGCGATTGTGGAGAGTAAGTCTGTTCAGATTGCGCGGGCCTTGAACAATGAACTAATTACATTTCGTGGTATAGCTTCCAATGCCGAGTACGCCACCGAGACCCGCGAGGAGCTCCTGTACAACAAGGAGAAGCTCCTCGCCAACGGTGACAAGTGGGAGCCCGAGATTGCGGCCGCTGCTCGTGCGGATGCTCCATACCGATAATTGAATCGCGGTCCTTTATTGTTCCGTTTTGTGGTACTCCACACTCCAAAGATGCGAATGACGAACCTAGGCCCGTGAAGGCGACACGGGCTTATTCCCAGAACGCGCCAAATGGCGTACGTCCAAAATCTAGAAAAGGGCCATATGTCCGCCCTTTTACCCCAGCACACCTTGTACATATCTCACCCACAACCTTGTCTCATCCCTCTGTTGTACTAGTCGATTCCCAAAGGAAGCTTTCGCTTCGTTCGGAACCCGGGCTCTTTGTCATTTTTCATTTCCTATGTTCTGGAATAGCAGGTCTTCTTTACTTATTCAATGCTCAATCACATTAGCGAAATCTGCTCGTGATATAGTAGTCCTCTCTGGCAGGCTCCATCGTTGCTAGAGCCGTTCCACCTCGAACCTTTGACCATTCGCACCGATATATCCTCAGCTGTGGGCTTCAGGCTTGGCGTTCATACGGATGGTACCTCTGCCCTCGATAGGCTTGACAAAGGTTGACTTGGGAGATGGATATTGTTCCGAATGCAGGGAACGGCTGAGAAAAGGGCTGAACTAGATGTATTTGTATTCACAAATAAAAAATGGATCGCTACCCATGCTGACATACATACAAGACATAATTGCCGCTGAAGCAAAGCGCAAACACCGAACACCAGAATCCCCGGATGGATATTTCCCAGATCGATGTCTTAAAAACACTTTTTTCTTTTTTTCAAGGTGCGGGTATCCCTCGGCCTCTGCTTCGTCCTGGAAAAGGGCGGCAGAAGCTCGAACAGAAGATGGAAAGGCGAGAGAACCACGGGCAAGTAACCGTAGCCTTAAAAGAGAAAGGAAAGATTAGACGAAAACAATTATTTCTTCTTGCCGCCAACCTTGGCCTTGAAGCTACCCTCAAAGCCGGGGCGAGCCTTCTTCTTGCCGCCGCTGGAGGGCTTCTTGCCCTTACCCTTGGTGCCCTTCTCCTCACGGCGCTTGCGTAGGTTCTCTTCACGCTTGTTCTGGCGCTGTTCCTTCATGCGGGAGACTGTGTCGATGCGGTCTTTCCACTCCCGCTCGGATCTCTTCTTCGCGGTCTCCTTGCGCTTGAGGGCCTTCTTCAGAAGAGAGGTGTCATCACGAACTCGCTCGCCGTGGGCGCGCTTCTTGGCGTTCAACCAGGCATCCTTCTCTTCAAGCTCGGCGCGCTTTTCCGGGTCCATTTCGGCGAGACGGGCCTTCTTGGCCTCTGCGAGCTTGAGCTGGGCAGCGGCATCTTTATCTTTGGGGCCGCGGGCCTTTGACTTATCGCGGACGCTTGTAAGAGAGGGGTCGGCTACTTGGCCGTCGGCGAACATGACATGGCCAAAAGAGAAGTTGTTGCTGGATGATCCGACAGAATCGGCGGGGGAGCGAGGAGAAGCGAGGAGGGAGCCTGAACCACCGGGCGAGAACCGTCGAGCCATAGCCTCGTCCTTTTGCCGCTGCTCTTCTTCCTTGGCCTTTTGGCGCAATTCCTTCTTGTGGGCCTTGCGCTGCTCGGCCTTTTGTCTCCGGGAATCAATCAGCTCTTGGCGGTTGCGCGCAGGCTTGCCGTTGAAGCCGTCGGCGTGCCTCTTGGCCCGAAGCTCATCGAGACGCTTTTGCAAGCGTTGCTTAAGTTCTTCTGGTGTGGCCTTCAAAGCTTTGGGCTCGGCGGGTTTCGCATCGGTGACGGTAGAAGGGGGAACAATGGAGGATATGGAGGAGCTGCCTGACTGGGGGTTCGAGGCATCGGGGGAGTTGCGGGTGGATGAGGCAGAAGAGGGGGCCTCGGGCTCTTCGTTAAATTCAACTGCAAATCCCTCCTCGGCGACACCGTCCTCGACATCGTCGTCATCCTCGTTGTCGGAAACGGTAGGTTCTTCAGCAGCCTTCTCGGTCTTCGATGTCGGCTTCTCGGCAGCCTTGGTGGATGACTTCTCAGTCTGTTGCGATTTTTCCTTCCGGGCACTCTCCTTGGCCTTCTTCTTTTCCTTTTGCGCAGCCTTCTTCTCGGCCTTCTTCTCTTCCTTCAACTTTTTCCGAGCCTCGGCCTCCTCTGACTTTGTCTTGGAAGCGGCATCCGATTTCTCATTCTGCTTTTGCTTCTTGCCCTTGTCTCCCCGGTTGAGACCCTCCCCAGGCAATTCGGAGCCTAGTTCGCCATCTGATGAGTCGCTCTCGGCAGAGCCATCCTCACGCTTGCGCTTGCGGGCGTTCTCATCCATCACATCTTTGGCGGTCTTGGCAGATTCGGGGTCCAGCTTTGCCCGTTTGGCCTCACGGGCTTGCTCTTTCGTCTGTTTCTTCCGTTTCCATTGATCCTGCATGTGCAGACAGTCATTAGGCGAGGAATCATCAAGGGAAAGAGGGACAGAAGGCAGGACGGCAAGGTTGGGCAGAGGGGTTGATCACAGGATATCAGAGAGCGCACGTACACTGGAATTGTCGTCGCCGTAGTAATATTTGGCGGGGATCAAGGAGAGTAAACCGTCAAATGCCTGCGCATGGCTGCGCAGTCGGTCCTGGGTTGAATTAGCAAGATGAAGGGACTCAAAGTGCCACCTCACAAACCTCGATATCATCCATCTTCCCGTTCTTAAACCCAACTGATGAACTGAAGGCGAGTCGAGGTAGCCGCTACGAAAAATTTGGGGGTGAGGAAATCTTGGCGTTCTCCGCTCGGCTCCTTCACCGCCCACGCACAACAAATTTTGGTCGCCGAGGTGGTCCGTGCTGGGCCCATGTACAGTATGTCGTATGTACCCAGTGGAGACAGTCGGATGGACATGAACATGGCGCTATCAAAGATCTTGAAATAACGACAAGAATTTGATCAATGTTTTCGATTTCGTTGATGGCTCTTATTCTGACATCCTATTGGCACCTCTCTCTAGCCATCGATTCAACATGACTCATGATGACAAGTCACACGACAGACGACCGTACACACTGTCTCTATCGAATCGCTGATCTCCTTCATTCTCCGATGCCTAACCCCGAAATTCACTGGCACTGGCGTTTAGGAAGTTGACTTGTCTCGCTGTGATTCAACGCAGTTGAAGTTTCGCAAGCTCCATTCCCAAGGTTGATGAACAATGAGGTTCAAGACCCTCAATTCGAGGGTCGCTAACTGATGCAGTTTACTCACGACCTTTCAGCTCCTACGTGGAGATGAGCACCGCTCGCCTCCGCATACTCAGCCAACTCGATCTCCTCAATGCGCATGCGGTCTTCCTCACTCCACCCTTCACGATTGTCTTTAACCAGCCGAACGAACCCAACATCCAGGATGAGAGCAATGACGCTAATTGCTACGCCGAAGTAGAGCGCTGACCGATACCCCATGATCTGGCTTCCTGAGCGCCTAGCAGTTTGAACCTCAATTGTGGAGGCAAAGCCTAACCCCAGACTGTTGCCATACAAGTTGAGAGTGCCGATGATGGATCCAGCAATGCCCTGTTGATGCCGGCGCACGGAGTTACTGGCAATGATCTGCCCAGCGGTATACACAAAATCCGGGCAAAAAGCGAACAGAACAACAGAGGGGAAAATCTGCGCCCAGTAGCTCTGGTGAACTGGTACAGTCGCCATCAATGCGTTAGAAACCAGGATGGTGCAAGTGCCGATGGCGAGAATCCATTGCGCTGCGAGTCGAGGCACTAGCCATGCGGCCAGACATGCGGCCGCTGTGGCACAGATCACGAAAGGCGTCCAGCCTACGGCAAACTGGAGAGGGGACCATTCCCATACCTCTTGCA
The DNA here is from genome assembly GCA_027569415.1 of Penicillium janthinellum. Lineage (NCBI taxonomy): Eukaryota > Fungi > Ascomycota > Eurotiomycetes > Eurotiales > Aspergillaceae > Penicillium > Penicillium janthinellum. The sequence goes on from JAPDFA010000177.1 coordinate 4,847, forward strand.
GCCAGAGGACTTGGTACCATATGAGGGTCCCGACGGCCATGTAATTCAGCAGGACCACTAAGAGCACGGTGAGGAATGAAGGTGCCTTGAAGATCTCGAGCGGCATGATGGGGTAAGAAGTATACCGTTTCTCCCAGATGAGGAAGGCCCCAAAAAGCACGATGGATATGATCAAGAGAACAATCTCATAGGGTGTCTGCCAGCCAACGCTAGGGGCTTGACTAAAGGAGAGAGGATCCGTCAGCATTCAATCCTATCGTGTGGTACGGGGCTCAGAGGGACATACTTCCACACAAAGTTGAAGAGGATCAACGAGGAGGTACCGAGAGCCGATCCAACGTAATCAATTCTCCCATGCTGATCGACTGGTGCCTCTCGCAAACTTAAAAGCCAAATCGCCAGCGATGCAGCGATACCAAGACCCGATCTATATCTTGATAGTGAGCAAGGTGTTGCCATGGGACGGCAAGTCCACGATGCAGATTTTGTGACTTACATGAATACGAAAAACCATTTCCAATCCGTTTTCTCAAGGAAAGCACCGAGAAAGAGCGCACCAAAGTAACCCCCGATAGGCGCCGATGCGGCAAAAAGGCCCAGGCTGAGGTTCCTCACTCGCCCCGGCGGGTTGGTACTCGAAATCATGGCGACGGCATTGGGCATGATGAAAGCTCCGCCGAGGCCACCCAAGGCTCTCATAGTGAGAAAGGCAAAGAATGCCTTGCCACAAAAGGCACTGGCCAGGGTTGTGATGGCAAGCCATGCGCCTCCGGCAAGGACTAGCTTCCTGTACCCGTAAACGTCCCCCAGCCGACCACTGATCAGGACGAAGGTGCCCTGTGTCAGCCTGCGTAAAGTTAGTCTTGGAATAGGAACCCATCACTGGGCCTCTCTTACCCATAACTTGCCCCAATCCAGGATGCATAGGTTGGCTTGATGCCCATCGACTGGGTTAATGTTCTAGCTCCAGCGATACCGGCAAAATTCACTGTCATCTAAAGTTTTTCATAAAATTTAATATATTCCAAATTGCGGGAGGGGTTGAAATAGACACTCACCTGTACGAGATTTGCTAGAATGAGCAAGGTAGTAATAACAACCCGCCGGGACTGGGTAGCCTTGGCTGATGGTATCTGTTCAAAAACTGTTTGACCAGCCCTTGGGGCAGGAGAAGGCCCAGAAATTCCACTTGGGAATTCCAGAGGCATCTCTTGTATCGGGGTAGTAGGATACGAGCTCCCTGATGAACCCACGATTGCTGGACGAGATTGGGACACGGTAGCAGTCTTTGCTTCTGTACTGAGAATTTGCGTCGTCGTCATGATGCCGTCTGTTCACCAAGGAAAGATGGTGGTCAGTCTTTAAGGCCAGCTGCTGTGCAGGGCAAAAAAAGTAAATCATTCTTGTTGACTTATGTGTAGGTGACCGCGGGAGGGGTTCCGTTGTGTATAGATCACTTAGAAATCAAAGCATGTTCAGCCTGATTTGGCAGTATGCTACAGCGGAGTTTATCCTGGGTTCTGCCGAATGTGGAAATCATACCCGCGATCACGTTGGCATTGGACTTGTTTCTGATGGGTCCTTTCATCTTTGTAAATCGCCACCAAGGCAGCTGCATCGTACTCCACATGGATACCTGAAGTGGGACCTCATGCATTGCCTCCAGGTGTGGAAGAACCTTACTATGCGATCCTTGATCGCCATCGGCTCTTGGCTGAATCGATCCGGGAAGGTTTGCCAATACGACCTTTTGTTTCAAACGATGATAGGCAAAACAACGCAGGTATGCATAGGTTTGACTAAAGAAGGCAGCATGACTTAGGAGAAGTAACTGGTAGATGTAAATATCCCCAGCTCGTTTAAAAGTTGGCCAAGAACGGTAGGTAAAGGACCCGCATAGATCGAGGACCTTTCCCTCATCGGGATCCAGTGTCCTGGCTTTTCGGATTCTGACATTGTGGGGCGCCAGGATCTATCAGGGCAACATGTTTTTAAGCAAACTCAAGGACTATGAGTTCGAGTGAAGCACTTCAGACTCGACGCGTGTATCAATCATGCAGGTGGTCACCTTTATTTGAATTCGTCATGGAGTCAGGGAGTTCTCACGATTAAAATGCCATAAATTATACACTTATTCAACTTATTCGTAAAGCCGTACACCATGCATGCTGAGACCCAAGTAGAAAGGAAAGTCGTTGTCCCGTAACAAGCCGGGCCTCACTGTTAAGTGACATCCTCAGGTCCAAACAGAAAACTGTTACAGTCCAGATTAAGATCCTTGAAAAACTCACCAAAGCAGATCCCAGCGGTAGCTTCCCCCAGCTTTGAACCTTGGGCATTATTGAGAACAGACTTCCGTGACGCCAGGATCCGTTCCGACAGCGTTTCGAAAGTTGTGATGCACTGTGGGACAAATTGGCTCAATTTCTCGTGCTCGCGAAGAGCAGTCAACATTCTGTGCCACGATTTTGACGCCGACTCGGTGAACAGATCGCCCAGCATAGCGGCAAGGAAGATGGTCCCTACCAGATGCAGGTAGTAGACTCGGTACCACCACGGTAGAACCCCTATCGACTCATTTGGCTCAAGGGAATCGAAGATCAAGGTCACAATTTTCTCAGCCGTTTCAACACTCATTGCGGCACATTCTTTCATAAGGCGGTCGCTCAGATCTGGAGGTTCGGTCCATACTTGGGCTTGATTGGAGAGGTAGCTTCCGAGCATCGGCCGGTACAGGAACATTCGAGCACCAAGAAGACTGTTTATCGCATTAGTGAAGTCAGAAAAAAACACACTGGAAATATGGGCGGTAAGATAGTCAGCATCTCACAGCACCGACTGTTTTACGTACCGAGCATGCAAGAAAAATGCCCTTCCTCGAGCAATCCGATCAGGAATACTTCGCAGTCTCTCGAATTGCCAGTCGAGAGGAAGGCTATGTTCCCATTTCTTGAGGCAGGTGTCCAGTCTGACGGCCACGGTGTGATATTCGCCCTGCGGATAGAACGGTGGCAGCCCTAATTCCGAGGCCACCTTATTCCGTGTTTGTACTTGGGCCAGTTGAATTTGATTACTGATCTCATGAAGCTCGATGCCACGGACAGCATATTCGAAGTCAGCAGCCAACTCGTCATTTTTATCATCCGAATAGCTTGGTGTGGGCATGTCCGGGATAGGAATGATAGAGGGCACTGAGGTCCTTCCAAGAGACCAAGATACACATCTAAAGCGAAGTTAAGCGCACTGCGGAGGGCAATCTGGGTTTATCTTCGGCTAATAGCTTACCTGTCAATGCCAACACAGCTTGCCCAGGCCTTTTGCCTTAACTCCTTCTCATGTCTTTCAGTGTCTGAGTTCAAAGTTGAAGATAGATTAGGAGGTGGGATATTCTGGCATATTCGTACTGCCAAGCCGGCGGTCATCCAAGTCTTGTGCTGATGAGAAGTGCAATGGAGGTATCGATTCATCAGCAATAGGCATTGCACCATTTCAATTGTGGCGGGCCCCCAAAGAACTTTTTCCTGGGGCAACACCACCCAGGCCCGTTGAAAATAGAGGTTTGCTTCTGCCTCCCGCTGCTTCACGGAGTTTGATTCTTGTCTCTGCACGGCTAAAGCAAAGACCATATTGAGTGTAGAAAGCCGGACAGCATTTTCTTCTCGCAGCAAGGCACAGGGTTTGACCCATGTGGCCTTGTAGTCACTGTGAAACTTCTCCTTATCCAGGATTGGCTCGATCGAATCGATGTAATTCCAGTAAAAGCTGACCAGTTCATTGGCCCGGCTGTGAGGAGGCAAATGGGCGATGAAATCATGGGTTTTTGTGGGAGTATCCAAGTCAAGTTCGCCAAATAGAGGGGCGTTAACAAGGGGGACCAGGCGTGATATCGCAGGAGGTGTGAGACTTTCTTTCTCATCATTCGCGGGTACCATCTCGGCAACCTTGCCGCTGAACTGGCAATCGGGGGTATAGTAAGTCCCGTATGAGTCGAGACATCGCTTTTGCTTTTCGCAAACTGGGTCTGAGTGCAGCCCCAGCTCGAGCGGCGATGAAGACTTCTTCAGGCAGTCGAGTTTGAGTACATTGGGTTCAGCCTCGCTCGATGGAGAGCGGGTTTGTTCCACGGGACCGTCTGGCAACTTGCGTTTGGTTCCTTGGGCAACAGAGAGGGACTTTCTGCTGTACGCACAATTTTCGCCTTTTTCGAGGCATCGAGAGCATGCTGCTCACAAGATTTAGCATCAGCTGCACCAGATGGTGGATGACCTCGGAGAGCATGGGTTCAGACTGGGAGGGGAGCATGGTATATACCAGGTCGACCACCGTCGCATTTCACCTTTTTCGATCGGCAAACTTGACACGCGTTGGCAATACGCAGTCGCTCCTTGCGTAGCCATATGCTGCATTGTTGAGCCGACTGGTTGTCGACTTGATAGACTGGTGCCATCATTGCTGGTGCCATCATCGCTGGTGCCATCATTGCCGGTGCCATCATCGCTGGTGCCATCGTGGATGAGTTGTGACCAGGGGCCCTGTTGACTTCAATGTTGGCTGGGAAGTTGAAAGAGGGAGAGGCTTCACCTGCATGAAGTCACGGCCAATTTACAAACAAAGAAATACACTTCACGAAAGCGGGGGGAACAGATGACCAATCAAGACGATCAGATGACTGGTCTCGCGCCACTCTGCGTTTCCACCCTGGGAAGCTTTAATGATCGGCCAACCCGTGCATTTTTTGATTCGGGGGAAGCCAATCAGCATGCGTATACATCCTTCCACTTGGCCAGCTCTGAGTCGACGACGGGAACTGTTACTGAGGGAGTACGAAATTCGTCCCTAAAGGTCACGGTTTTTTTTCCCTCTGGGCTTTGCTATTATCTAAAAATTGGTGTTGATCTCTCGGATACCCAGGGAAAGAAAATATTCGGACTCGACTTATGCAAAGTAGGTAAGATCTTGACCCTCGAACGCTCGAAAGGGTAGCACAGAGGCTCGGTAAATGTCTGATACCATGAACAAAAACACCCAGCCTAATGCTGCTCGAACGTCCAAAGCTGGTGCATTGGATCCGGCTCCTGGGCCTCTCGGACTTCATCTACTTTGACAAATGGAGCGGGGAGCCCCTCCACGCTCTTGAGACATGGCGCCAGCTTATCGCCGTGATTGTTTCGAGGACGGTATGCTGCGATTTCCTTGAGCCGATAGATAAGTGACTGGTGAAGCCTCGCATCGCGAGGAATATCGCGGTACGATCCATTGTTGAGCGGGAACCGGACTTGGCTCCACTTGTCATGCACAATCTCCCATCGGGTGATAAATGGAAAGATTTCTGAGGAGGGATTCGGCGTCAGAATGGGTCACTAGCAAATCATAAGGGGGGCGGCGTGGATCTCTTACCGAGAACTTTCCAAAGCAGGACCTTGAAGAAGCTGGAGCAATTACCGAAAACCAATGTGTCGTGGATGACTCCTCTCAGAGCTTGGTTCTGGCTCTGTTCGCGAGCAAAGGCTTTCTTGTAACCCTCTTTGCTCTTGGACCACTTGACACCAGCCCGTTCATCAAGGCTTGCAACATACTCGAGCTCTCGAATCATCCACGACAGCGCCACGTCGCTCATCTGAAAGGCGTCCGTACGAACGTCCTTGCTGGCACCATGAGGCTTCAACGAAGTCCAGAATCGCTTGAAGGATATCCACACCCCCTTGTCCTCGGGTTTATTTTGGCGGTTAACATTGTGGGTTGCAGGCCAACCGCCGCCAACATCACCATGGCATCCCGGGAACCAAACTTCCTCGACATCCTCACTGGGATCGGGAGTGTCTTGAGAAAGCAGCGCTGGTTTGAACTTGACCCGCCGCTCGTCGGCAGCCACCGCGTGTCTCACAAAACGCGCCGTCCCGGCAATGCTGACCGGCATGGGCGGAACACGCTCTAAGACGGCGACGGAGTTCACGCAATCCCAGATACCGAGGAAGTAAACTTTGACATTGGCCTCGGCGTATTTATCGCCGGTCTTGACGGGCTCTTTTCGACAAAAGGTGTTGCTAAAGGCAATGATCTCGTTGCGGGCTGACTCGAAAGTGTCGCCGTGATACTCGTCTTGCCCATCCTCGCCTAGCAAGGGCTGCCTGTCTCCCGTGGGCTCTGGTCCCGTCTGACTGGTATCGGCATTTTGGAAGTCCTCGACTTCTCCCGCGAGATAACGCTGGTACAGACGGTATGCAAATGGAACCATTTCTTCATTGCCTCTGCAGAGCAATCCGACCGTGTGGACCATTCGCGCCAGGAATTTGGCAGTGAATGCACCTCGGCTGAAGCCGAACATGTAGATCTTGTCTCCCTGGAAGTGACACGGCAAGTCAGCAGATATTCGTGGAACTAGCGTTGAATTTCCGAGGTCGTACCGCCTCATAGTAGCGCATCAAAAACCGATAGCCAGCCATGACATGAGCATCGAACGTGGTGCCGACTCCTTGGTCAATGGTTTGAGAAATACTACTTCGCACCTGTCCAAACCATGACTTGTTGACAGACGTTTCATTGATATCGTATGTACCGAGGCCAGCTAGGGCTTGTTAGCGCGAACTTTCCAAGTGAGATTATACCCAAGCGTCTTACTTTGATAGTAATGATACTGCTTTGGATGATGACGATCCAACTTGTTCAAAATCTTGACAACGTTGGTGTCGGCACTCGACCCGCTGAACTTGTTTCCCGTACCATCGAAGCAAAGGATGAGCTTGTTCGGCTCTTTGACGGACTCAGTCCCACGAACAGCCATTTTGCTCAGCTTGAAGAAACAAATTCGGCCACAAAGGAAGTCTCAGCACAGTGCCCTCGACATAGAACTCTGATGACTGTCGAGAATCAAAGTAAACGGGGGGTCTTGAGCTGAATTTCTAGTTCCTCGCACATGTCCGTGCCCCTGTTCTTGAGAGACGAGACAGTCCGAGCGGGTTGGTTGAATAATTCGTTGGCAACTTTCAGCTGGCTCTTCGAGCTCGTAGCAAAGGTCGTCGACGAGTAGGAGATACCCGCTCGACAAACTAGACAATTGGAACACGGCATGCGTCGCGCACTAGTAGAGGGGCGACGGCCACCCCGTGCGTGTCGTGCCCTGCGAACTATGAGAATCGGCACCATTTGCTTATTTCCTGCGGTTATATTCGCCCTCGTTGTCGCTCAGCTGAGGGGGGTCGGCAATTTTCGCCTGGGGTAGAAAAGCCATGACCCCTGCTCAGGCTAGATCCCGCCAAGTTGCCCCTGTCCATACACAACATCCCGATCGGCAAATCTTGCAAATACTGATCGCCGAACCAGAATCAACGACTAGATGTTAGGTAAGATGGGATCGCTCCATGAGAGATGGTTCAAAGAAAGCCTCAAGTCACGTAAATTGTCATCCGATCTTAGTTGCTGAACTTTGTAAGTCCATTGAACATGATGAAATACCTGGAAACAAACTAAAACAGATAATTCGCGATCACTCGTGACAATTTTCACGATGAGATCTCCTCCGCACAGCTCAGCTCTCAAGAGAACAGTGTATCGCAGCCCAGGTCTTAGGATTAAACTTCGAGTCCTTCATATTCTGGCAGCCCTTCTTCCCCCAAGAAAAATACACTTGCCCGTAACCATCGGACTTGCATGTATCATTATCGGACACCGCGCAGCTACCGCTCTCCACGTTCCAAGACTGAGGTGATTTCAAGGAGCTCTCATTGCATGGTTTTCCACTCTCCGTTCCCGTCTTCTGGGAACCATCGACACGTTGGTTTATCGCCGGAGGATGACGTAGCAAGACCCCCGTGTAGATTGAGACACTCGGTAACGTGTTCGCTATAGCCCTGCACGATGTAGTGGGCTCCTTTGCAATCCTCTTCGCTGTAGATGCGGATCTACCATGGATCCGCGATGGGACTGGAAGTGGCGCTTTTGGTCTTCGTTGAATGAGTCGTCTCTGTTGAATGGGTGGTAGTCGGGGGCTTCACATGTACAGTGGTGGTCGAGTAGTTGGTATGCACAGCCGGATGCTGGGTGGTACCTGTCGATTCAGCGATACTCACTTGCGATGTCGTTGTATGAGTGGAGGAAGGTGAATGCACCGTCGTAGAGTGAGAGGGTTTCGTGGTGGACTGAGATTGACTCGTAGTATGTTCTGTACTTGTAGACGCAGATGACGTGCAATATTGGGGGGGACTACCGCATTGGCCATATGAGGAATACTACACACTGTAATCAGTCGTAATCAAGCATCAAGAGTCATGCTATGACTTACACATTCATTCAGCGGGCATGGGTTGAGAGACTTGAGATCGGCCCAGTTACTCGGACGCTGTGTCCCAGGTACTCGAGGCCCACAGACGGCACCTGCAAGAACAGCTGGCATGGGAGGTTAATACAAGACTCCCCGGCTGCAACATGCTGCATCCAGACCAGCCCCAAGTCTGAGAATTGAAGCTCTCAAGCTCGGCCACACTGATACCATATTTGGGCGCAATTTGGTCACAGGCATCGCCATATTTGATGGTGTAAGTGCTACAGACACCTTAGTTGCTTGGCTTAGCAGATCCGCTGGCAACGTTTTGCAAGGAACAAAAAACGGAGTTTCCTGGTAGCAGAGTTGAGCAAAGAGAAGGCTGGGGGTTGAAGAGAGTAAATTGGCTTGCGGTGATACCGCGTTTCGCAGCCAGGCTTCCACAACTGTCTCCAGAAACAATGACAATAGAGGAGCAGGTGGTGTCACGGGGTTCAATCTTGGAAGACTACGAGTGGCAGAGACAAATCAGTAATCGATATAGGAAGAAATGAAATCATAAGTAGACTCACGTTGTGGCGGGCCGTGTGCGACGCATCTGCCATGGAGACCAGGAGCAGAGCGCACAGAGCGTAATATAATATTAGGCAAGAGTCGGCCATGTTGCGTGGCTGCCAAGATGCATGTTCGTCTGAGATTCGAGAGTAATAGTGTTGCTTCATAAATCCAAGTAAAGAGGCGTAGATAAATGCGATCGTTGAAGCGAGCTTGGGCACCCCTATGTATGACGATATTCGAGGCTGTATACGGCTCAAAGAAGGCGAAGACGCTGCCCCGATGCATGAACAATGTAAGAGCTTGCCCTATCAGAATAAGAATCTACACCATTCAGCCGCGAAATTATTCGTCGTGGAAATTAGCAGGGCCGTTGAATGACCAAATCAACAAAGCAGGGCATCCCCTGCAGCTGCACATTGGAGGGCCTATTCTCTGTCAACCTTCAAGGAAACTTCGGCCACATGCCCAGCAGATGGTCATAAAAACGAATACAGATCTCATCTTCAGTAGTGCAGATTTGGACAGGGAATCAGGGATTGATGAAAGAACCGCCCTTGACAGCCAAGGCCAGCCCGTGAAAGGGCCGGGAAAAGCATGCGTCCTAGAGGCTGAACTCTTTCAGAGCCTCAGTTTCAGGTTGTTTCATATTTCGAAAGAAGTTTTTGTCAACATCGACATCTAGCAAACAAAGCCCGGGAGGCCTAAGTGAGAAGCGAGATGCTTTACTCATGCCTAAGACAATTTTCCCCGCGATGATCGATGGCCTGCAATGCGGTTGCCCCTCATCCTCACGGCTGGTTTTGACAATCAAATGCTCAAATTGATGGGGGAAATACCTGACCAGATGGCTGCAAGAAATTTGCGAGCCACTGATGAGCTCGCTCTGACTGGTGCCAGGGCCAATGTTACCGATTTGGGCACGAGGACTGGATGTGGCCATGGGTCCCTATCGTGGAGGTAAGTTAATGTTGCATGATTCCATCACCACAACAATTTCGCTAATCAGAATTGGATCAAGGCCAAGCGCAATACATTCGTATTCCATATGCGGACTTCAATGCTCTGTAGCTACCCCCTGGCAAGGAGCACGAATCCGATTTTATTCTTCTGGCAACCCCCGCGACATGATCATTGCTAGCAAGGCCAAACCTAGTTTCGTCATCTCTCATGAGATTGGACTGGCTGATGCCGGAGATGCGTATGACAAGTTCCACTCAAGGGAAATGGCTGGACTAAAGTTATCATTCACCCTAATGGAGGATTCTGATCAGGGGAAACGCGATTCTTTCGATTCCCACGTTTAGCTAACGTGAATTAAACAACCGTCGAGAATCCTGGCTCCGAATCGTCGTGACTTCTGAATTGCTTTAGCTAAGCTTGCTCTTGCACACAGTATCGAGGAAGAGCAGGTGTGCGTAATACTGCTGGCGTTTTATTATGATACAAAGCGGATTGTTCACCGAAAGGCGAAAAGAATGGGATTTGTCGCCAAGATTTGAGGCCCAAGCCCGTGGACCGTCAAAAGACAGAGTCAATATGGTTAATCAGCATTAATGGCCGCCACTTGACTGATGAAAGCCCTGCTCGACCTGGAGTAGCTGGAGTAGCTGGAGTAATGGACATACCTCCAGAGTGGATCTGCGTCCACTGCCCCTGTTGAATATGTAACAGGGTCCAAAAGAATGATAAATCGCATTGTGCAACAATCGTATATGTATTGGTAATATTTAACTTGGACGAAAAGCCAATAATCAAGTCAGGATCTTAGAGCAGTGTCGCAAGATCGGACACATTTGAACGATCTACTCTTTGCCTGGAGAAGACAAGCTCTTCGGGCAGCCAATCGTTAATTCTCCCGCCTGGTATCCCCGGAGCCTCTTCAAAGACTTCATCCTTTTCCCCAACTAACATCAAGCCAACTGCGACTCCAGATAGCCAAGCTAGGACCATGCCCTCTCCATGAAAGCCTGCTGAGATCCATTCTGCCGGCTGTTTTGCATCATCGCTGTGACACGTAGTTGGGGCTCTTCGCTGGGTGATTTTATGGTCCAGGATACCGACGTAAGGCAACAGGTCCGCCGTGAATCCCATACAGCCAGTCCAGGCCATTTTCACCCTGGCGCCGTTATCAGCACCCCAATTGTGCGCCCCGAAGATTGTGGGTAGGAGACCATTTAGATACGCGCGGATGGCATAGCTGCTCCGGTCATCCCGCCAAATACCGAACTCATCCATGCCTTTTTCTGGAGATTGAACCACACCACCGCCTGCCATAAGTTCACCGGTTCCTGGAAGTTGAGTAACATAGTCGAACCCGCGCTTGTGGATGAAGCTCCATGACCTAGCACCACCAAGCTTGGGAAATAAAATTCCGGGCTCTTGCGCTGTCATGTGTCCTCTCACGGGGAAGATTTTGCCCGTCAATCCAGGAATAAGGTTCGCCGCGAATGCGTCAGTTGCATGGATGATATGGGCTGCAGTTATCTCTCCCCGGGGGGTATGAACAGTGAATGGTTTCTTGGGGTCATCTGCATTGACTTGGATATCGGTTGCAGGGGTGTTAGTCTCGACTGACAATGTAGCGCTGTATGTCGAGAGGAGAGACGCATAAAGGGCTGTAACGAAGCGATATGGCCAAAGCGCTCCAGCCTTGTAAGTTATGATGCCATAGCAGTGCTGGGGGTCGATTCGAAGTTCCTATGCTATTTAGTAAGGTACCAAATAGAGGAAGAAAGTATGAAGCTCACTTCACACGCTTCTGTGCCGTCATGAACTACGATGCCTTCAGCCAGATCAGGGGCATCTTGTCTCAGCTCCTGCACCATTGTCTTCGCTTCGTTCCACATCTTTCCGTCGGTAAAAGTATCTACCGTCTGAACTTCTCGAGCCTCGCTAACTTTCAGTTCCTCATTCTGTTGCACGAGATCAAGGATAACGGCCAAATGTCGACGCTGAAAACTGAGTAATTTCTTCGCCCGCTCCACTCCAAATCTTGCTTTGAGCCCTGCATATTCCACATATGGCGAACACTTGATATGGCCGCCATTTCTTCCGGTTGCGCCACTGCAAAGACTTCGCGCTTCTAAAACGACAATTCTTGGAGAGTCCCCACGATTATGCGCCTGGTTAAGAATTGTGTATACCACACTTGCGCCGGAGATGCCGGAGCCAATGACGACAATATCAGCCGTAGTGGGCAAAACAGAAGACTGGGCGTCAACTAAGCTAGGAAATGGCGGTTCTTCCTGCCAATAGGATTTGGATGGCTTTGGCCCGGGAGGCGTCACGTTCGAGACGCGAGCGAGGAGCGAGTCAAAAGCGCGTTTTGTTTGGCAGAGCTCAGAGATGACAGCTTTCAAGTCGAAATAGACCCGGAAGATGCTAGAGACAATAGTCCCCATCGTATTGTAGAACCAAGGGCTGGTTCGGTTGAATCCGGTAGTAGGTTAAGAAGATAAGATCAGTCTCGTTTACACGAGGAAGTCGTATCTTTTATAAATTACGACTGATTACGGCCCCCACCACTTGGCGACGAGTCGCACATGCAGGAGGCACGAGCAGCACGACTGATGAGGTGTTGGTAATCGCTGCGGTTCCAAGCAGCGGGTTCCTGTGGAATGGCTGGAGCAATCGACGGCTCGCCATTGTGCACGTGACCACCTCCCGACTCACGAGTCACGACAAATTCTGGAGCCCTCTTCCCCGTAGTGCGAGCCTCTTTACGTATCCGCTTGCTACCATGCGTCTATCTAATAGCAAAGTGATAGTCGACGCTCTTTCTGAAGTCGGCCACAATGCTGAAGAAATTAGGGAAATCGATGTCGATGCTTAATTTTTTCCCAACCAGAGTAGCCCAAGTAGCGCCGCTGCATAAGCTACCTAATGTCAGTCAGTTTGTACGTTCTCTTCGGGAACTGGGAGCAGATCTTACTGGGAAGTTTAGAAGAAGCATCGCGCGGCGGTCACAGAAGACTAGCCATAAGCGCTGCCGAGCCGTACCTCTAAGCTGAATACGCCTTGGAAATATAAAGCTCTCGCAGACTTCGATAGATCGTGTGCAGATATAGATGCAGGATCCCTTGTCACTCACTCTCTCGAGAGGATAGCAATATATTAGATCTGCAAGTGTCGCCCCTCGCCCAACTTTACCAATACCTCGAGCAATTGAACTGCCGGAGGGTTATCGACACGACCCGCGCACGCTTCCGAAAAGTCGCTTTTCATCGACTAAAGGAAAGATTGCCCTCAATCCAGAAGGTACTATATAGCCAAGACCCATTCATTCATCAGTGAAATTCGGAAGTAGTGGCCTATCGGCCTGATCTTCAAGGCAGCAAAACATTCCTAAGAAAAAGCAACGACGCTCGGCCGAACCCGATCCGATTTAATACCGAATATGATCGTCTCAATTCAGAGGTGCGCATCACTGCGTACATCTTCAATATGCTGCAGTTGTTGGGGGTCTGTGATAGCGAATGAACTGATGGATCCATATTGCCAATGTTTGTCCTGCTTTGCCAATGACCAGTAACTGCTAACCGGGCCCTCTGATTGCGGGCCCCACTTGTCGCACAAGGTGAGGCGATGCACGCGAGTCCCGCCGCCGTCGCATTTTGCCCAATGCTACAGTTCACATGTGCGTGAATTGTTCGTCATCCCTGGTATCTGTGGGTTTCAGGTTGCGTCAAAGGAAGAAAAATGAGAGAACGAGGATTATTTCCTGTAGTCGGGCTGAATGCCTCCTGAGATGTTGAATAAGAAAAGGGACTAGGCCAGATGGAGAGAGCTAAATGTTGAGCTTAACAAAGAAAAATCGACAACCATAGTTACCTTTAGGAGGTGATATATGACATATCTTCAACGAAACCCAGATGAACCATTGAGGATCTAGATTCCAATTGGAACTGTCAAACAATCTGACACTAGCCAGTGGCCACAGACCCGAGACCCGACAACCGGGGATCTCGGGATCTCGCACATTTAGCACGACTATCACCCCCTGGAGCAGTCCCGCAACGGTTGAACCTCGTCTCATCCCAAACAGGCAAGTCTTGGTGCGCATCTCGCACCGACCATTGGCCGAAGGACGATTCCCGGGGAAAGCGGGGAAAGGCGGGCGATGGGGACCTCGTCGACCTAGCCTCCTCCGATTTCCCTCCCTAAGTCCCCTCAGCTAATTCAACTAAACTCACAACTTAACCCACACTCCCTGTCGCCCACACTAAGTAGTAAGGTACCACCTGCTACTTCACTCCGATCTGCCCCCCCTCCCCCAGCTCAGCCAGCCCTCTACTTGAACTGTTGGGCTCGCTCCAAACCCCCCGATCCCCCCCCCCCCCCCTGGGTCGGCCTGCCGCTGCCTTGGGCCGGCCTCTACTCTCCTCCTAGAGACCATGGTTCTGAAGGCATGCGACCGGTGCTACGCCAGCAAGGAAAAGTGCACATTTACCGGCAATGATCAGCAGTGCTCCAGATGCCGGCGCCTCAAGATCGCATGCTCGACCTCCAGGCGCAACAGGCGCATAGGGCGCCGACCAGCCGCGAAAGCCTTTCCTCATGGGGAGATGCAGGTCTGGAGCGTCGATTCAGACCAGCAGATCGGGACAAGGCCGCAGCCGCAAAAACGGAGCTCGACATCCACTGAAGGCTCGTCATCTGCATCCTCGTCACTCGCGCGCCGGTCTATATCAATATCACCGTCTACAACCGACTCGGTGGAAGAAGTAAAGACCCCTCCAACTCGCAACACGCTGGTCTTGGCACCCCCAGAGAGGCTGCTGGCAGCTTCCACCACGCTCAAAACAGCCTCCGACGCCTTTCGCACAGTAATGGACCCTGAGCAGTTCTCAGTGATACATATGCCCTTCATGCTGGGTCCGAGCTTCGTGCCCGAGTCTCAAAAGACTGTCTATACCATCTTGTGCCTCTCTGCGCCCACTCTAACGGAGGGTTATTTGGCATTCCTGGGCATGATGACCCGGTATCAAAGATCCCTCGTTCTGCGCCAGCAGGAGCCAGATATGTTAAAGGCGGCCAAGGGGCTGCAACGCTTGCGGGACGTAAAAATCACCCAAGACTATGATGCCGCTTGTGCACTCTTTCTGGGTCAAACGATGTACGTGTTCAATGTACTTACCGCGCCCGACTCGTCCACGGCCCATTCGATCGTACGGAGTGCCCTCATGTCGACGAAAGCTTGGCTTCCACGATTGGTCCATTTTCCGATCATGGACACCATCATCATGACCCCGATGTTGGTCGACACGGTCGAGTGTCTAGTCAGGCGAGAGGTTCCGATCATCCGCATGCCCAGCACGGAACGCATCATCGTTGATCGGTATGCGGGTGTGTGCGCAACTCTCCTGCCGCTGCTGTATGATCTTTGCGCGTGTAGTCATAACATGAGGACGGGTGTTCTGGGTCCCGGGGAATCTCCCTCGGGGATGTATGAGCAACTGGCCGATATCGAGAGAGTGATTCTTGACTGGAAGCCGCCCAACAACCCCGAGATCCTCCTCAAGCATGGCCAGTACGAGGTGTTGGCCATGATGACACAGGCCAACGCCTACCGCCTGGCCGCCTTGTTAATTATTCACCGTCTTCGATACCCGCTCGGGGTGGAAGATGAAACGGCACGAGACCTTGCGAATGGTATCTTTGCGATTATCTCGCATTTTGCGGACTCGGCCGCCCAGGAAACGTCAGCTTTACCTGTGGTTTTCCCGTTGACCATGGCAATGATTGAGATTGAAGGACCGGGTGAGGAACTGTGGGAACGATTGTCGCTGTTTGCCGTTCAGAGCATGAGTGCGACACGACTGCGAGGTTTCATCAAGCAGGTCCGCGCATGTAGGCAGACTGGATATGAAGGTCTTTGGTTTGATTTGGTTGATACACAGCTTCACGTTGCGATGCCCCCATAGCGCCCGCATTCTGTATTGTTAGCACGCTTGCAATTTTAGGTATTTTTGTGTCAATAACCACCTATGTTAGTGAGAGGAGACTGAGCATCACCGTGAGGTATGCAGAATGACGATTCACGATAGGTTGCGAGGGAGAGGTTGGCGCCACTCTCGTCACCGTCTGCGTTCCTGGTCTTGGTGAAGACAGCCCGAGCGTAGCATCAGCCCGTGCGAAAAGCAAAATTGAGAGGTAAAGAAACTTCTGTGTCATCATTTGACAGGCACTCCGGTCGCTGCTTCCTCTCCCAAGCTGCAGTGGTTGAAGGGTGACCCGCGGAGGGAATATGTAGAATTCCAGGGGCGCAGGGCGCACAAGAGAGCTCTATATACTCCGTACGCTATCCGGAGAAGATCCCCGAAAGAAGGACGGAGCACGGAGTACGGAATCTCTCTCCTGTAACTAGAAAATTGGATCCGGCGGTGTTACTTGATAAGTAATAACACGCATGGGGCGACCCTGGGCCTGAGCCTCTTGAGGTGTGTTGTGTTCTGACAGTTTCACCGATTTACCCCACCAGGCCCAAACCTTTGCCTCGATGCGATTAAGTTGACCATCCACAGCGCGTGCAGCCCAGTCTGCATAGCGTATCCATACTATCCAGCTCCCCATTGAGTCTATCGACTCAATAGACCAGCGAGCCAACGCTCCAGAATCCCTGTGTTTAGTGGGCGCCACGCGTGCGGGTGCGGCCAGAAATGGTAAGAAGACTCCGGGTGACAGTTGGAACTTGGGCAGGATCCTCCGCTAACTCGCTAGTCAACTGAAGCCAAAAGGTCTTTCCGAGTCCCGAGTCCCGAGCCCTGAACCTCCTCCACCACGACGGCGGCTAACCCGATCGAGCAGAAACTGTCCGGATTACGTCGTGGGTGCTGCTATCACGTCCAGCCTGGTATTCGTGCATGTTGGAGTCTATTGAGTAATAACCCCCCGACTGCTGGGGGTGAGTTCACGATGATTGCAGTCTGGACTGTAGGATTCTATCGCCATGGCTGATTTTGGAACCATTCTCTCATGACGAGATAGCCCACCTGATCCCCTGGAACTTTGCGGGGCCCCGGACTATATAGTGAATCTGTTTCCCTGACCTGGTTTCGGTACACTTGGTCCAATTCAACTTTGGACAATATTGTCCCTACAAACTTCTATAACTTTCTTACCTCGCGAATGGAGTCACTCTTGACATTCACCCCTCCCAAGTAACCCTTGCTGAATCAGGCCAAGATGTCTACCACCACCAGACGCCCATCCATGTTCCTCTCTGGAAGAGCCCAAAAAGCCTGCCAGTCGTGTCAGATCGCCAAAGTACGCTGCAATGCAGCTGCAGGATCCCCTTGCCAGAACTGTATCCGAAAAGGCATCGATTGTGTAGTAAATAGGAGAAATCGACAAAAGTAGGTTCTCCTGCTGCTGCTGCTGCTGCTCCTCTACTGAGCTAGTCAACGACTTACATGGATCAGACGCACCGTCACCTCGCCCACCATCTCAAAGCGTTCACCATCAATGAAAAGCGACCAATCGTCATCTCCTTCATGCACTTGGTCGAATACTAGGGTACCAGAGAACCCTCCTTTCATGAGTTTCAACGAAGAGGATTTCTGGAATGCATTCACCAACCTGGACTCTTTCGCGCCCTGCACACCAAACGGGTTCAGTCCCCTCGCACTCCTTCCCGGATTCATCAACCCACTACCTCCGACAATGAGCCGGGGAACGATCGAGAGTCTTCGGGTCAATGGAGTTTTGTCTCTTCCGAGTATTCGGCTGCAGAGTGCTCTCTTGCAAACCTTCGTGGAGAGCGTGTTGCCCTCCATGCCCATTCTGGAGTGGCAGCAGTTTCTGAATGCGATTCGCGATGGAAGTGGTGCTGATGGAACCGTGAGTTTGCTTCTCTATCTGGCTGTGATGTTTTCAGCGACTACTTTCGTGGAACTGGAACATCTCCTTGAAGCGGGGTATTCGAGCAGGAAGGAGGCTCATGAAGCGTTTTTCCAGAGAACCAAGGTCAGTCCCGGCTGGACAGGAGAACTTCATTGGAACTATGCTAATCCCCGAGCAGCTCCTGTATAAAGCAAACTACGAGTCGGATCCTCTGACTACGGTCCAGTCATTGCTTTTGATGACTTACAGATTGGACACGGCGGATGGCCAGGACAGTCGTCACTGGATCAAAGCTGCACTCACCGTCGCGCGGTCGATCGGCCTTTTCCAAGAGGCTTCAATGACCGTGAACTTCCAATACAGCCCCAAACTATGGAAACGCATCGCCTGGGCATGTTACATGACAGACTGCGTCATCGCACTACGACTTAGATGTCGCGCCGCCATCGAACGAGCCGAGTTCTGTCATCCCCTCCTCGCAGAAGAAGACTTCGAGCTCTACCCTCTCCCATTGGAAAACCAAATTCTATCCCCTGAATGCACGATAGTTAGAAACGTCAAAGCCCAGCGAGACCTAGCCCATGTCTGCATCTCCACAGCCCGCCTCTGCACCTGCATCAGCAACGTCCTCGATCTCCAAGGCAAACAAACCACTCACACAGCCGTCTCCCCTAACTCCCCCTCCGCAAACACCTGCGACGACTACACCAGCCGCACCTGCTCCTCGGAAATGGAACTCGCCGACTGGGCAAACACTTTGCCCCCACCCTGCCAAGCGTGCCCCCTCGAACCGCATGCCATCGACGAAGAACCCACCGTCATCCTCCAGCGCAACATCCTCCATATGATCTTCTACACCACCATCGCCGTCTTCCACCAATCCCAGCCCTTCCCCTCATCAAAATCCTGCGTCCAGCTCGCCGCAAACCAAATATCCCGCATCACGTCAGAACTATATCAACGGAACCTGCAGCATAGACTTCCCGTCGTCGGCGTCACGGCTATCCTGGTCGCTTTGATCATCCACGTTGCCGAGATGAAAACGCCGCCTTCGGATGAGCGGGATGAGGCGATAATCAATTTCCGGCTTTGTCTTGATGTGATGAGTAGTCTGCGCGAGTTGTACTGGGAGGCTAATACGGCGACGGAGTGGGCGTTGAGTGTTATTCAAAAAGTTGCGTTTACCCAAAATCCGGCCGGTAGCTCTGGCTCTGGCTCTGGCTCTGCCTCTGCGCTTGATTGTCGTTTTCGAGAACGGTCTTCTTCGAGTGATATTAGTTTGACGGAGACGCTTGTTGCGGCGGTGCCGGTTATGAGTGTATCAACGGCGGATCTATAGCGGGCTTGGCCAAAAGTAACTTAATTATAATGAAGAGCTAATACTGCTTTATGACCGAACACTCATTGATATTCGATTTAAGGAAACATGAATTGTAAAGGATAGGGGCATGCAGTTGTGGTTTAAAGTCTGACGCCAGGGGCCACAGAAACGGCCAAACCCGAGATGCTTTCAATTCGTCTCTTTTCAAATGGGGTTTCAAGCATTTTGCAAATTATCTTTCTTGACAAATCGATGCATCGTCTTTAGGCAAAAGATGGTAGAAAGCTGGCTGGAAATGCTGCCAAGGTTTCAAGCTTCCAGATACAGGGGGCGTCAGTTCGTAACTGCGGCGCTGAACAGCATGCTGCGGCTTCGCCAGCCAACCCCAGCATTTCTTTCGCAGCTTCTTGACCATGTCCGCAATCCTGGCATCTGGGTTCGAGAGATCCAGGATGAGATCTGGTCTTTTCTTGGGTGTGGGTGTGCGCTTGCGTTTGGAACCGGTTGTGTTGGCCTCGTTGGTGATCTCATTCATGGCTTCGTTCTCCGAGGACTCGGAGTCAGAACTGTCTGAGTTGCTGCTCTTGGGCGCCATCATGGGTAGTGAGTGAGTCAGTGTCGGAGGGTGCTGGTGTCGGGCTGGACATCAGGCGAAGGTAAGGAGGAGAAATGAGAAATGAGAAATGTGGGTGTAGGTGAAGTGGACTTGAGAAGTAAAGCGAAAGATACTAGCAATGTACGATGAGCAGTAGGATGAGGCTGCTTGAATGAGAAGTGAAGATGAGTGGAAGAAGGATGAAGGGAAAAGAAAAAGATTCGCAAAGCGGGAGGTTAGTACAGAATTCGTGAATCATAAATGATCATAGCATAATTTCAAGCAGCATAAGTTACGAAGATCGGTGAATACAAAACCTCTCCTCAGCCGCGACATACCTCTTCTTCTACGAGGCCGGCGTCAGTGCAACCCTCGTCCCGTTAAAACTCGCCAACGTCAACGTCAACGCCTCCTCAAACGGCCGATTATCCCTACTCTCAATCGCCTCGAACTCCTGCATAATCCGCACAATACAATATCCCGCCTCCGTCAGAGCAAACTGCTGTCCAATGCAGATCCGCGGGCCCCCGTTGAACGGGATATAAGCCCACCCCGGCTTGAGTTTCTCCCATCTCTCGGGCCGATACTCGTCCGCGTCGGGCCCGAAGATGTCCTGTCGACGGTGCATGGTGTATACGCTGTACATTACTTCCTGGCCTTTGGGGATGAAGATGGGATCTTTGCCGTCGGGGCCTCCTCCGACGGGGAGGTGGGTGTCTTTGTTGGCCATGCGGACGTTGATGGGGACGACAGGGTAGAGACGTAGAGCTTTTTTTTTATTAGAGTGATATGTGAGAAATGGGGAATGGTTAGTTTGGGGATGCCGGGGGGGTGGGGGGGGGGGGGGGGGGGGGGCGACAAAAAAAAAAAAAAAAAAAAAAAATTTTAAAAAAAAAAAATAAATAAAAAAAAAAAAAAAAAAAAAAAAAAAAAAATATAAAAAAAAAAAAAAAAAAAAAAAAAAAAAAAAAAAAAAAAAAAAAAAAAAAAAAAAAAAAAAAAAAAAAAAAAAAAAAAAAAAAAAAAAAAAAAAAA
>JAPDFA010000178.1:0-24583 GCA_027569415.1 Penicillium janthinellum
GGGGAAAGCCGTCCTATTAAACGTGTCCAGATTTTTTACCACAAAAAATTTTTTGTGTAAAATTAAACTAACTACTGTTCACCGTACCACCCAGTCCCGGACAAACCCACCTTACCCCCACCACCCCCCACCCCCCCACCCCCTCCCCCCCACCCCCCCCCCGACCCCCCCCACCCCCCCCGGGCCCCCCCCCCCCCCCCCCCCCAACAACAAAATGTCCTTCGACGCCTCCGCCTCGCTATCCATCTCCGACCCCAACGCCCGCGCCCTAAGCTCCTCCTGCTTCGACTTCCTCCTCATCGAACTCGTCCCCATGGCCGAGCGCCTGGCCAAAGACCTCGCCACACAAGATACCCCCGAAGACGACGAGCTCCGCGAGTCGACGTATTTCCGACTCGAGGCGCTGGGGTACCGTGTTGGACAGGGTCTTGCGGAGAGGTGCGTACCCACACCCACACCCACACTTCTTGAGTGATCTCAGGCGGCTCCCGTGTACGATGGAGAGAGAGAGAGAGAGAGAGAGAGAGATAGAGAGAGCTTGGAGGAGGGAACTCGTTGCGCTCGCATATGTCCCGTGGCACTGGCCCAGGCACAGGCACTGGCTAACACCACACCCCCGGTGAATCCCAGATTCTCCCGCGATCGCCCCCGCTTCACCGATAACCTCGACGTAATCAAGTTCCTCTGCAAAGATCTATGGACGGTGCTATTCCGGAAACAAATCGATAATCTAAAAACGAATCACCGGGTAGGTGGTTCCCCCTGTCGCAAGCCCGACCACAATGCTGGTACAGTGCTGGTGCTGGTGCTAATCAACTTCTCGTTGTCATTGCAGGGCGTCTACGTGTTAACCGATAGCTCGTTCCGGCCGTTTGCCCGGATGAGTATGGCTGTGCGAGCTGAGGCTGTGACGATGGCGCAAGCAGTAAGGATTCCTGTCCTGCCCGACCCTGGCAACCTCCAGTCCATTGTTGGTGTTGCTGTGCTGACTATGCGGTCCACGTAGTACCTCTGGTTCCCGTGCGGTATCATCCGAGGCGCGCTCGCCAATCTGGGCATTAATACGACCGTGCAGGCGGAGACGTCGGAGCTGCCGGGGGCGACGTTTCAGATTAAGACGGTACAGGCGAGGCCTTGAGAAGTTGAGTTGGATTGGAATTAGAATTGGAGCCAGGAGAGGTGGGACTACCAGGGGGAGCAGGAGGGATATACCGGGTCAGGCTGGCCTGGATCACGACGCCTCGGACTTGGATCGCTTCACCCACGACTTGATGATTGTTGTTCTGGGTTCGTTCGCCGGCTGGACCGGCAAGAGTCTCGTGTCAGCCGCAGGATGGTCTCTCCCGTCTGAGTGATGACTGCACCGTCACAAATGAGAGCCTTCGTGGCTATCGGCTACGCAGAGACAGAACCCTGAAATCGGAGGGACAATACGAGTACACAGGCTTGAACCGAATAATCTTAATTGTTTATGCGCTGGGCTTCACTATATGCGGAATACCCTGCGGCTCGACTGAGAAATCCTCCACTCGTTCCATTGGTTATTTCATAAACTCATTTCCTCGCGCTTACAGCCTATCTTGAACCAAAATTAGCGAGGCTCTGCTATTTCCGAGGCCAAACAATCGTGAGGGGGCCCATCGGCGGATATCAAAGGTGGTCTGGGGATGGTCGAGTACCCCGTGTGGAATGGGCAAGAACCCAAATGACTGGAAACGAAAAGGGAGAAGAGGGTCTTACTTTGGTGGGGGGTTCTTGACAAACTCAACACCCTTCTCGATGTTGCCCTTGAGGCCCTTGATGCAAGCCTCGAGGAGGGTCTTCTCCTTCTCGGTAACGCCGCCGAGGATGTTTGTGGCCTTCTCGGCACCGTTGGGCTGTGTAGAGTTTGTCAGTGCTGCTGGTACTACAGTGAGAAAACAGTTGAATCAACTCACGCCAAGCTCAACGGGGGTGGAGAAGAACTCAACACCGGTCGCCTTGACGATCTCCTCACCACCGGGGACACCGGGCAGGTAGACGTAGGTAGGCTCGACGATGCCCTTCTCGCCCTTGGCGGCCTTGAGCACAGCCTCGGCGAAGCTATGAGAGGTCAGAAGGAGCACACGCACAGGTCGGAAAGATCAAATCATACCGGAAACCAGCATAGGCCATGGACAGAGTGGCGGAACCGGCACCGTCCTTGGCCTTGACGACCTCGTCACCACCGAACTGAACGCCTGTAGTGAAAAGTCAATAGCTGCGATCAAAAGGAACCTCAAGACTAGAAGCAGAGGGCAGTACATACGGTTGACAAGAGCATCGTAGCGGTCATCGGGGATCTTGAAGTCCGGGGAGACCTTGCTGAACAGAGGGACGATGGTCTCGCCAGAGTGACCACCGATCACGGGAATGGTAGCCTTGGAGGGATCGGACAGACCGGAGAACTCCTGGGTGAAAGTCTCGGCGCGAACGACATCTAGGGTGGTGACACCGAACAGGCGCTGGGGGTTGAAGACGCCGGCGGCCTTGAGGACCTCGGCGGCGATGGGGACGGTAGAGTTGACGGGGTTGGAGATGACCAGAGTGAAGGCCTTGGGGCAGAACTCGGCGATACCCTTGACCAGGTCGCGGACAATGCCGGCATTGATCTTGAAGAGGTCGTCACGGGTCATGCCGGGCTTGCCTGGATGCGAGAGGATTAGCAACGCATGTCCTTATCAGTGTTGGTGAAAGAGGGGAAGGGGCACGAACGGGGAATGCCAGCGGGGATGACAACAATGTCGGCGCCAGTCAAGGCGTGCTTGAGGCCATCATCCTTGGGGAGGTAGCCAGTGATTTTCTACCAGACGGTCAGCGATGATCATGGAATTGGGTGTCATAACCGGTCGGGTTGGTCACATACGGCAGTGGAGGAGATGTGGGAGAGGTCGGCAGCGACACCGGGAGTGTTGACGACATCGTAGAGGGCAAGCTCGTCAACGAGAGGGGAGGCCTTGAGCAGGAGGGAGAGGGGCTGCCAGGGAGAAAGAGATACAAGGTTAGCGCAGGAGCTTAGGCATAGGATCTAGATTCTTCTTGGGAAAGCTCACCTGGCCAATGCCGCCAGAGGCACCGAGAACAACTGCCCATCAGATTAGCGAGCTGGTGAGTAGCTTTGATTGGAGAATATTTTCCATGACATACCAGCCTTGACCATGGTGAAAGATGGGAAATTGAGAATGGAAAAGGGGGGGGGGATTTGATGGGAGAAGAGCAGGGTGACAGAGAGGAGAAGCGAGGAGGGAGGAGGGGACCGGGTTATTTATTATTTGGGAAGTTCGACCGGAAGAGACGAGAAGAGGAGGAGGAGGAGGAGGAGGAGGGGCGTGGGACTGAGGGGCAACCCCGGAGTGGCCCATCGGGTGCCCCCTCCTTCACAAGCTAATGGACGATTATTACCAGTCTGTATTGCGAGCTACCTACTAGACGCTCCGATGACGAATTGATCAATCAGGAGTATATCATTATATGAATGTGATCAGGTCCAAGACTGTGAAAGAATGAAAGGTCCGTCTTGCTC
The DNA here is from genome assembly GCA_027569415.1 of Penicillium janthinellum. Classification (NCBI taxonomy): domain Eukaryota; kingdom Fungi; phylum Ascomycota; class Eurotiomycetes; order Eurotiales; family Aspergillaceae; genus Penicillium; species Penicillium janthinellum. Next base: position 3,542 of record JAPDFA010000178.1, read on the forward strand.
GACTCTTCCATATACCCTCTCACCATATCATCTCGTCCACTCCGCATGACTCCGAGGAAAAAGAAATGCCTCTCAGGACTTCACATCGGCTACGAAGTCCCTTGGCCGTTCTAATCACCTTACTCCTCCGGACCGTACCTGCAATTGCAGACTTTCTATCCTATTCTCCGTGCAATCTTCTAGGCTAAATAGGCCAACATCTCATCACCTGATTCAATTCCCAACAATATATCAGCTGGCGGCCTCCGTTGCCTTTTTACTGCATTGGGCTGCCCGGTCTGCAACTCCCGCTCGGTGCCTCCTGGGAAGACTGCTCCTACAGGCACCACATGACCCTGCGTTCCAAATGGGCCCAGCCATTGAGCTCAAGGACTCTGGTGCCCCGCGTAACCTTTAAAAAACCAATGGAACTGACCTAAAGAGCGATCAAGTTGATGTTCGTGGATCAAAGAGTCTTACTAGCAGCCCATGTTCAACCAACTATTACTCGTCGACGAGTACACCGATGCCAATTGCGAGTCCCATTAAACAACTATCAGACTAGGCGATCTCTCTTCTCTGTTTTTATAATCGCTCTGTATATCTCTTATAAAAGCATCCTCTCAAGGTCTACCCAAGTCCCAATCACCCCCTTCGTCTCCGCATCCGTCTACAACAACAATAACTCCATACCGGATCCATGATATATACCTCTTCTCCATCCCAGCAACGGCAAACTTCCCCGGTCCCATCTTCCGGGTTCCTCTGCCTATCTGGTCTGGCTTCTGTGGTCGCGGCAACTGCCACTCCCAGTCTCGGCTATTGTCAACACGCCCGTGATTTTCGGAAACCAGTGCCAGGTTCCATTCGCCGTCGGAAAAAGGCGGGATCCCATCTCGTTGCATGGCCCTCATTCCACGGCAAACGACATCATCCCGCTGACTCTGGTCCAGTAGAAGAAGTAGGTTGGGACTAGGCATCTGGCATCTGGCATCTGGCATCTGTACATTAATTACTACGTTGACACTGTACCGCAGGTTCGCAACGAGATTCACCCGATTTGCAATTCCAATCCTGATCCGTTAGCTGGTTTGACGAGTCTTGACTCCATTGACTCCCGACTACACTACTGCAATCCCTACGGAACCCATCAGGCCCGAGGCTGAATCTCCATTCGGCCCGACGAATCGGCTGGCCAGGCACATCTCCTACTACACCCGCACCCAAGCTGATGATCCTTTTTCCGTATCTCCGTCGGCATCTACCAAGTTGCGCTCGTGTCGTGATCGTCTTGGGTTCCATGGTTGATCTTATAGAAATTGAATTCTTCTTCTTTCTCCCCTTTCAAAAGACCGGGGCCCGGGCAATTTACCCCGGGAAAAAAAAAGCGTATTGCTAGATTACATGGACGCCCTTCCATCGTTGTTTCCAGCATCGGCGCGCGCACGGGTTTGTCATTCAGATGCCCGGATCCGATCCCACCTAAGATGCGCGTTCGCCTCCCATCGTTTTGAACCTTCCCTTCCAATCACTTTGCTCGTCAAGGATATATTTACTCGGCCTTCTCGGCGGCCTTGCGGGCAGCGGCGCCGCGGGGCTTGGAGGCAGGGGTCTCCTTCTTGGGCTGCTGGGCGCGGCGGAGGGCGCTCACGCGGGCGACGGCCTCCTCGCGGACGTCAGCGCGGTAGCCGTGCTGGGCGGTCTTGCTGGCGACACCCTTGTAGATCCTATAGCACACACACACACACTCGGGTTAGTTCCATGTCTTGTTTGATCTCTCGAGGGTTGGAATGAACCATTTCCGGATCCACGCCCATGTCGCAAAGACGTGGAATGAAAATGGAATGGTTCGCCGGCTGGGTATGAGGGGAAATTTGCTAGGCTTCTTACTTGCGGGTGGCGGTCTTGGGGCCGTAGGTGACGGTGACCTGGTTCTGGGCGGGCTGCTGGGGGTTGCCGGGCTTCTTGGTGATGACGGCGATGTCACCGTTCTCAGTGGACTGGACACCGACGGCCTGAACGAGACAGAGAACGGTAAGTCATGAGTTTGTCGAGTCCCAAGGGGATTGGGATATAATGCTTGCGCAATGGAGAGAAATTGGATACCTTGTTGTTGGCGAAACCAGCGTACTATCAAACCCCACCGTTAGCTTCCACTCAATCATTGCAGCATAATCTTCAATCCCAAGATCTGCAGGACCAATTGCAACCATCATACCTTGAAGGAGTGCTTGTTGACCAGGTTCAGGGGGTCCCGGGAGAACTGGGAGCCACCACCGGTGTTGCGGCGAACCAGATAAGCATTCTGGTTACCTATAGATGCCCACAGCTGTCAGCCACGGACTCGAGACTCGACAAAAATTCGACAAGGGCGAAAAATCAAGACGTACGGGTGATCTGCCAGATCAGGTCGTTGGAGACGTTGGCGCGCTGGACGGACATGGTGACGGGAATGCTGGATTCGGAGGTATAGAATCGTGAATCGCCTTCTGGTGGCAGTCGGGGACGACTTGTGTGATGGAATTCTTGACTCGGCGCCTCGCTAAGCAGGCCATTTTGGGAATAGCGCGCGCATTGGTGCCTTGATGCCTGTACTTTCTTATCTAATCGGAGCTGACCCGCTGGAGCTCCGTTCTGCAATATTACACAGTAATAATTTAATAGGCCTTATTACTGCCTTACTGCCTTGACGGCCCGTTCTCTCAGGCAACCATTCTAGTCAGCTTTCCCCATTCGGCGAGTTCGGGCGTCGCGGATGACTCCCGCCTTCTGGCAGGTGCTCCGCCTCCTCTTTGTTGTTGCGACACTTTCGACGTCTGGCTTGGGAAGCCTCTCAACCGGCCTGCCCTGAAGTCTTATCAAACGCTCCGGTCCTCCGGTGCCTTGCCCGTCATGAGCTATCTCCTGTTCTACTCACTGATCCTATTCGTCATCATCGCGGGAACGGGTATGTCGCGGATTTAGTTCAGCCTAGAACGCTTGGTGAATGAACGCTAATTTCCTCTCTCAGGACTCTATGTCACTCGGTCACGATGGATCCATCTACTGCCCGTCCCTGATTACCTCTACCATCGCCTTCCCTCCAGCTTCACTGCCGACTTGGAGGCCGGCCTGAGTTCCTCGCAATTCGATATCACGGCTAATGTCGCAGATGGGGACACGCGGGCTGGATTAGATCAAACGGCAAAGCGGGAGATACAGAAAATCATGAAAGCTCGAAAAGTCAACTTTGATGAGGCCCGGCGAATTTACACTGAGCAACGCTTTGCAAGGAATAATATTGGCCCTGATGGTCGGCCCCGCGACCCCAAGTTTGTTTCGTTCTCATGATGTCTCGCCCGAGCGCATAGCTTCGACTCTCTTTTTAAATCTCTCTTTTCTTTACAAACTTTCCTTCGTCCGCCTTTGACTATAGGAGGTCGGGCATAATCGCATCTCCGGTCTGCATTTCACTCGTTGCTCCATGATCACAGCACCAAGTCTACAATGCTACGCGCAACACCTCTTGTCCGAGTCATTGCGTTACTTTATTTTCTCGAAGCAAATCCACGATGTCTTCCTATCATATCTCATTTGATTGGTGAGGGGTGGTCTCGGGGAAACTAGTTAGAGCGACGGCGGGCATCGAGGACGCCGCTTCTCTGTGTCTGTTCATGTCAGAAGAACCTGTTTAGGAGGCTCATGGTCTAGATTTCCGGCAGATCAATCAATATGATCCGGATTCCAACGCGCTGTCAGCCTAATCATCCCAACCCTATCCGAGACATGCTGTGTGTAAACGATCCGCTGGACTTGAACAGCAGCTCCGTCTTCGATTATTAGAGCATAGCAGGTGCGAGAGCCCTTGCTGGAAAAGATAAATCCATCCATGTCATGCGGCAATAGATTGCATGCAACTGTGCCTACGCTTGCTCAACGACCAGTTGGGTATCCCGGCGGCTGAAAGCCAGGTGGTAATGAAGGAGGTGCTCCGGGGGCCGCAGGGCCTCCTACCGGAGGCGCAAAGCCCGGCGGGACAAATCCAGGCGGCGGTGCTGCTGCTTGTGGGGGGTAGGGAGGTTGTTGACCAGCGGCATTGAAGCCCGGCGGGAGGAAGGTTTGAGGGCCGCCATAGCCGGCCTGAGATGGCGGTGGACGGGCTGGCAGACCTGGCGGAGGAGTGGTGAGTGATGAGGGAGGAGGTCCTGGTCGGCCCTGCTGGGGAGGGGGAGGGACGCTCTGGTAATTCATGGGAATTGGCATGCCCCTGCCCATAGCGAGATCGGGCGTCTGTGGTCCAGTGCTCACAGGTCGCGAAACGTCACCATTTGGTGCAGCCGTAGGAGTAGCAGGAGGAGCAGCACCCGCCCCCGGGAATGGGACGGGTGGAACCTGTTGTGTTGGCGGGCGAACATTATGTTTCCGGGCTTGCGCTGCCAAAGTTCTCTCCGCCTCATCACCATGTCTCTCTCCTTTGCCATCCTTTTTGTAGGCATATTGCACGGAAACTTGCTTGTTCATGAGATATTGACCGTTCATATTGGCAATGGCCGCGTCAGAGGACTCGAAATCGGCGAAGGAGACGAAACCGTAACCCTTGGATAGATTGTTGTCATCCCGAGCAATCTACAGTCATGTTAGCTATCGTCAAGCAATTTAGCATAGACCAAGTATAAGGGATACTGACCTTGGGCAGGTTGATTAGAGTTCCAAATCGGCTGAATGTATCGTAAAGGACCTGTTCCGATACCATGGGATCGAGGTTTCCGACGAAGAGCTCTGCGCCAATTTCCACCGACTTCTGCTTGTCGGCGGAGGCCTTGTTCACTCGAATAGGCTTGCCGAAGAGACGAATACCATTCATAATTCTCGAGGCATACTCGGCATCCTCCTCGCTGATATATTCGACGAACCCATATCCTTGGTGTGACTGCGTGACTCGGTCTTTTGGGAGGTGGACATTCACGATGCGCCCAGCCTGCAACATGAGCTCCCATACCAAGCTATCGGAAGCGCGCTCATCTAAATTACCGATGTAGACCGTGGCCTCCTTGTCTTGCTCCCTGATTTTCAGAGTCAGTGCGAGGGTTCACTCGAGTGGCAGAGTGGAATGGTAGATCTTACCAGTGTCTTGCGCCAGACATGATGGCGGCGGCGCCAGTTGCGGCGCGGTAAAAGTCGTGCTTTGAGACGAAATATGCGAGACACTGAAATAGAAGATGCGAATTGCACGCTCGTTTAGAGTGTACCAAGGCTGGGCCAGCGTTGAGAAGGAGTTGTCTTGGTATAAAGGGAGGAGGGTTGGCAGATAGAACCTGGGCGCGGCGGTGGTCAGTGATCATTGGATTTCCCGACCTCCGAAAACTTTTGAGCAACTTCGCCCGGCTCCCGCAGTTCTCAACCTCCGCTCTCCACCTCTGACGCTGCAACCCATCCAGCCTTGTCGAATCCTGTCTACTTTTCTTCCATTCATTTGACCCCAGGTCGCTCTCCTTCTAGAATTTCACCATCCTCCCATATCTTTTCACCATGGTTCAATTCTCCGAGGAGACCAAGGTAAGCCTCCGTTCCGGCATCCAAGCGGCCATCGTTACATGAGCACTAATCCGGTTTTTCCCTTGCTACAGGAGCGCGTTTCCAAGGTCATCGATATCTCCCGCGTTGCTATCCACTAGTGAGACCCCTGCCCGGCTCCGTCGTCCAGATGTCACCATCTCGATATATTCGCATTGGCAACAGAGCTAACACCGTTGGATCCGCCAGTGGCTATCTGCCTTTGATCGTCTACCTTGGTATGTTAGGAATAAACCTGCTAGTCACTGTTCCTGGGAGAAATTATCTGGTTACTGATGCGCAACGTACAGGTTACTCCTACAGCGAGCCTAAGCCCTCTCTCTTCAAGTAGGTCGAACGTCCATTGGCGCCCATCCTCAACACACCCTCGGCTTTGAATCCATACCTCTCCACTTCGGCAGATCCATCTAACTTGGGTATTAGGCTGTTCTCGCCTCTGGCTTAAGCGTCGCGCTGCAGGGAATTCAAACGGTACTAGAATGGCAATCGGTCGGTGATATCAACGGGCCCTCGGGAGTTCAAATCATTGGTCCTTCTCCGCCTCACTTGCCCTATACCGGAGCTTGATCTTTACTTTCCCAGTGTTTGGTTCATGTCTCGATGGCTCAATATGAGGGCGAGCTGTACAACCCACGTTATGATATGTATTTTTAAATGGAACTTTGGATTTTAATCGGTCTTGAACCGCTGTCTCTCCTTGGAATCTACGGAAACGTATCTCCAGGCTTTGAAATTCTTACTTATAACCAAAACTCACGTTTTATACAAGAAGTATCGTGCCCAGTAGAACCCCTGTCCATCTTGTACTGTCCCGTGACTCCGGGTCCATGACTCCACAAAGATGACAAAGATCGCGGATGACTTCATTCTGCCGAGGCTTTCCGATTATCTCTCCGATATCAACAATTATTCTTTCACCCCAACTCAGAAACATTCATGCAGACCAGCACCCACAGTCCCTGACAAATTTTCCTACCCTGGCCCACCTTCTTATCCCAGCCCAAAGTTCATGACTGGCAAGGATGGGTTGTCTTCATCCGTTGTGGAGACCGTAGCTGGATTCACGGCCGGGGTTGCTTCAACACTCTGCCTACACCCGCTTGACCTGGTGAAGACCCGCCTGCAAGGTACGATGACACGAGGCTGAGTCCTAGCCTCCCTACCTCTATTTCTGATTTAAATACCTGCAGAACATGATCTAACAACTCCTCAGTTGATCGAACATCCCCCTCTCGCCTTGGCAACTCTTTGCGGATTATCCGTGATATCTCCGCGCACGAAGGCGGTCTCCGTGCCTTCTATCGTGGTCTGACTCCCAACCTGATCGGAAACTCGACGAGCTGGGCCCTGTACTTCCTATTCTATGGAAGTCTTAAGGATGCCATTCGCATCTATCGAGGACAGGAAGCATGGATGCTCACATCCTCTGATTATTTCCTTGCCTCCGGCGCAGCAGGTACGTATTCCCAGCTGAAAGCTCACGATATTTTAGCTTCTGATTAAAGACCTTAGGAGTTCTGACATCGGTTTTAACGAATCCCATCTGGGTGATTAAAACTCGAATGCTTGCAAGTGGTGCCCAGTCTCCCGGAGCTTATTCTTCTGTCATGTCGGGTGTGACGCAAATCTACCGCACTGAAGGTATGCGCGGCTTTTATCGCGGTCTAGTCCCCTCACTGTTTGGTGTCAGCCATGGCGCCTTTCAATTTATGGCCTATGAACGACTGAAGGTCCTCCGTTCGCGGACGCTACACAACGAATCCTCAGCGGAGAATCCTGATGCAACGGCAACGAAAAAGCTTGGGAACCTAGATTTCCTGGTCCTCTCCGGCTTATCCAAAGTTTTCGCCGGGTGTGTGACCTACCCATACCAGGTCATCCGATCCCGACTACAGACCTATGAAGCCCACAAAGTTTACCGTGGGACCATGGATGCAGTTCGTCAGATTTGGGCACAGGAGGGCATCGCAGGCTTCTACAAGGGGCTAGGCCCAAACTTGTTTCGAGTCTTGCCAAGTACCTGGGTCACGTTTCTTGTTTACGAGAACGCCAAGCTCTTGATGCCGAAGCTGGCAGAGGGAGCCTAGCGCCGATCCCGACACATCGGATATTCTGGCCTCTCAAGATCGTTTTTATTTGAGCTCGTCGTAGTAGCTCAAGAAATATTGAGATCTGACGATGTAACGAACAAGTACAGTACATTATCACTCCATTCAAAAGGATCTTCAGAATTGGCCGCTTTTCTGTAGGCCCGGGACTATAATTATGATGTCCAGTGTCCAGTTTGGCGTTTTAGAACACCGCTACTCTGGAGTGGTTCGTAAACGAGAGATCATCATAGACTGGACGGGAAATCTTCTTGTTCTTCCTCGTCTGGCCTGTCCGACTTAAGAGGCTTTTGTTTTCTAGATAGGTTGGTGTCCTTCACGGTCTTGCCAGGTAGAATGCTCGAGTGCTGCTGTCTCCCTTGGGCCTTTTTCACTGTGTTCCTGTGGGTAGCTGCTGGCCTGTTTTGGCTGCGTTCCGTCAGGTTCTGCGCCCGATGGCCTGATTCCTGTTTCTCGTCCGATTTTGTTCCCTGATCAGGAAAATGGAATGCCCTAAGTAGAGAAACCATCAACAGGACAGCAGCCATTGGGCGCATAGCCTGACGAAAAGCGGCCAGATCAGGCCAGCAGCTACGCACATGACACAAGGACAGAGCAAAGGCAAGAAGAAGAATAGGAAAGAGATTTCCCTTACATCGATCAGACCAGAAGAGGGAGCACATTCTAGGAACAAACCCGCCTTCTTCTACGCAAGATTCTAGCGTCGGAAACCCGCGAGAAGCATGAAAACGACAGGAGAAAGAGAACCAGACATACAGGAGAAATCAAGACTATCGGGAAGAAGCATCTGCATACAAAGACATCTGCAAGAGCGGAAGCATCTGCGCACCCTGCAGCAGACTTCGAACCTTCAGTCGCAATAACATCTACCACATATCCATAGCCTCGTGTCCGTAGTTACATGCCCCCAGCAAGAATCTATACTTTGAAGAACTTCTTCCATCGATCCTTCTGCGCCTCGGGCAATATCTGCATACACCAGGCTGGCAGGCCACCGTCATCAAAATTCAAGGATTCTGTTCCTGTGCCTACCCACTTCTCTGCAAGATTTTCCTTCCATTCATCAATCCAAACCACCTGTCTCTTGCCATCAGCGCCAACCAAATGCACCATACCTTTCGGCACACGCCCAACATTTCGAAGGGCCTCGCCACAATGAAAGAACGTGTTTTGAGGACTGCACTTGCCTGTGAAGCCACGAGGATGATCGTCCGTAGGATTCGACTTCGACTGGAGATCGCGGTAGCAGTGGTGACATAGCGCGGTGAAGGGACAGGTATGGCAGAAGTGCCACTGGTTGATCGATCTGATTTCGTGCGCGCAGATCGAACATAGGGTCAGATTCAAGGTTGGGCCCCCAATATGGAATGGTTTTGCCTGGTCATCCTCTAGATCCTCGTCCTGAACTGTGTGTGACACATCCGTTGGAACGTCTCCCTCCACATCCTTGCTTAGTCCCAGATCATTCGATTCCTCTCCCCAGGCCTTGATCAGGTATATGGCAGCGCGAAGGTCGTCATCACTGTCCATGGCCATGAGGAATACCTCGAAAAGTATGACAAAGGCATTAATGCCATTCGCAGGAGTGTCTGATACCAAAGCAATACGTCTTCTCACGACCTCACTAAGAAGTTGTTTGGCACTATCAAGCAGCCAGCTCGAGACGATTAACGAGAACTCGCTAAGATCATCCGCGGCGAATGCGGCAGGAGTGTCCCCGCAGAAGGGTATATGGGGATAATAGAGACACACAGCCGCCAATCGACTCAATGACCGCGTTCGAAAATGTGGGATCCACCAGTAACCATATCCGTCTGAGACAGTAGCATCTCGCACCAAATTTGAACAGCCTCACCTGGCCGGCCCTTATCAAACAGTGTTGACGCAATCCAAAACTTCAGTGCGACCAGGTTGACCCAAGCGGGAGTGAATTCATTTAGCATTCCCGGGATTGAGGCGATGAGATCGAGAAGCGCCGTGTCTTCTCCTGCGAGGGTAGACTGAAGAATGCTATGCATGACCTTAAATCTAATAGTCTTAAGCTTTTATTAGAAAAGATAAATTAATTACTTTAAGAATAAATTATATTTTTAGAAAATTAGGTCTAATAATCTTAAGTTAAATCTTTTTGGTACTAATTAGAGTATAAATAATAGTATACTAAATTATTTATAACTTAAGAGTATTATTTTAAAGAAAAAAATAAAGATCTTAAAGTAAAAGATATACTAAATATCCTAATTTTTAAGTATATAGAATTACTTTAGTAATAAGATAACTAGCTTTAAAAGCTAAAATAGAGATTTAAAGAAGTCTCTTATAAATTTTATTAAGATAAAAGAAAAATTATTATTATTATATTTTATAAAATAGATCTTAATTTTAATTTTAAGCTCTTATTAATATTTAGGAGATATAAAATCTTAATTAAAAAATCTATAATATAAAAAGGATTAGTATTTTAATATTTTTAATTATAAATTAGTAATATTAAAAGAGTATTTATTATAAAATTAAAGTAAGAAAGAGCTTTAAATTATTATATAAAACTATTCTATAAACTCTAAGATAGAATCTTTATTTATATTATTAATTTATTAATAAAGAGAGATAATATAATTAAATTTATTATATATTTTTAGGAAACTTAATATTAAGTTTATAATAAAAGAAAGAAAAAGAATCTTAATAATAAAGAGAAAGATTTTAATAAATAAATATTTTTATATAGAAAATATTAGAAATATCTTTTTACTAAAAGATAGATAAAAAATCCTAAGAATAAAAAAGTAACTAATACTCTAAAGAAAAACCTAATCAGACTAAATAGAAACCTAAATTAATATTATATTTATAATAGTAAATACTATTATTCTCTTAAATATTCAAAGAGAGATAAGCCTAATAAAAAGTTAATAAAGAAATAATTTAAGAAAAAATAAATATTAGTATAAGTTATTAAAATATAGTTATTAAGCTTAGAAAATAAAGATAAGTTAAAGTAAGTCTATAAGTACTAAATAGGAGATAAAGTATAATAGTATAAATAAGATAGAAGGTAGGGAAAATAATAGTAGCTATAACTAGGTTAATAGTAGTAAAAGACTAGTAGAGTATTAGTCCTTTAAAGCTCTTATAAAATTCCTATATAGTATAAATTATAAGAACTAAATCTTAATAAGATTTAGAAAGTCTCTAGAAAGAGAGACTTCTTTATCCTTTTACTCTTCTCTCTATTCTCTATAGAAATCCTTATACTATTATAATATATATAACTTAGGGGAGTACTTAGGAAAGATTATAAGCCTAGAATTTCCCTATATAGATAATTAGGATATAATACTCTACTAAGAGTCTAGGATATTATTAGTCTTTAGTTCGAAACTAAGATAAAGTAGACCTTTCTTTTATAATACTAAATCCTTTTTATAATTAATCTCTCTTTTTTAAAAGAGATATCTTAGCCTTAATACTACTTTTATTAGAAAAGAATAGGGCTATAAACTACTAAGATATAGTAGAGTTATTAAAGGAGAATATTAAAAGAATAGAAGTATATAAAACTAATAAATAAAATATTTTTAGTAATATATAAAAATAGATAATTAAAGAACTTTATTATAGGAAATAGTTAGTATAATTAGTATATAAGAAGTACTAAGGTTTTAGGAGAATATTATATATCTATCTTTATTTATAGGTTTAATAGAATTTATAATTATAGTAGCTCCTACTCTTAGTAATAGTAGTACTTCTTTTATATCTTTTACTCTTCTTACTTTATTTATTCCCTTTTCTCTATCTAATCTATTTTCTCTAATTCTACTATATATTACTTTTACTATATTAGTTCTAAATATTTATACTTAGGTATAGCCTAATCCTATATTTTATTTATATTTAACTTATCTCTTTATTATTAGAATAAGTTTAGTTCTTACTAATATAACTAAGCTTATCTTACTAAAATATTAGTCTTAAATTTTATCTTTAGATCCTACTAATATATTTATATTTCTCTCTAAAGTTAATATTAAGAAGAAAGAAGAAATAAATAAAATAGCTATTTATTACTAAACTTATAATAATAGAAATAAGAAAAAGCCTTATATTTAGATAGGTTTTTACTATTATTTTATAAAGAATAATTACTAACTTTAATAGTCTCTAAAAATAATAGTAAGAGATCTATTAGATCTTTTATTTCTAATTTAATAGACTAAATAGTTTTAGGATAGAGATTATATTTAGGCTCTTAACCCTTTAGTAAAACTTAATTAACGAGATTAAGACTTTTTTTAAAATTTTTAAGATAGTAATAAAAGTCCATTAATTCTCTTATTCTTTTAAGCTAATAATCTAGGCTTAGAATACTCTTAAATAGCCTATTTTAGTTCCTTATCTTAGACTTATAAATACTTATACTTATAATATAGTTAATATAAACCCTAAGAATTCTTATAAAACTCTATTAATAGGGATTAGATATTTAGATCTAAGACTTTATCTTCTTTAGTTAATCTTAGGGGATATAAGATATATAAACTAGAAATATATAAAATATAAGTTCTATAATACTATAACTAATTTAGTAATTTAAAATTATAGAACTTTTACTTAAGTAATTAGTACTTATATCTCTTTTCCTTTAATATTTAGGGTATACTAAGATATATTATTACTACTTTATTATTTTTTCTATCCTTTTATTTTTCTAAATTATATAATTACTTTTCTTATATTTTCTATATTTTTCTCTAGGATTTATTAATTGTATTCTAAAGATTAATTCTTTTATTTAACTAGAAAATAGTATTCTTTTTAAATTAAGTTCTTATCTTTTACTTCTTTAATTTCCTACTTATTATCTTTTTCTAGCTTTAGTATTAATATTAAAGTAGTATTATTCTTACCTTTTTTCTATAGTTCTAGTAAAGATATATAAAATATATTATATATTCTAGAATATTATTTAGGAAGAGCAAAGTAGTATACTTATTAATTAATATATTAAAGGATCCTAAAAGGCCTAATAAAATATAAGATAAGTTTTTAAGATAGAAGCTTAGATTTTAAATTTTTAGTTAATAAAAGAATAAGGTTATAGAATTTAAATTCTTTCTATTAGTATTTTTAATTATAAAATTTTACTTATAATTTAATAATATTTTACTAATAATTCTTAAGTTTTTTATATAGAAGTTATAATTTTTTAATATAATAAGAAGCTACTAGGATCTTCTTAGAAATAAAGATATCCTTATCTTAAATATAAAAATCTAGATTATAGCTTATAAGAGCTTTAAATAAAGATATAGTAATTATAGTATTAATAGTAATATTATAGTAGTATTTAGTAATTAATAGAAGATTAAGCTAAGTAATTTAATTATTATTAATAAATTTTTAAAAATAGTATTTAAGAGTCTAGTTTATTTACTCTATTTAATTATTAGTCTAAGAGTAAAATATAATAAATAAGCGTAGCTTTATTTTATTAATATAGTAAAGCTTACTCTAAAATTAACTTATAAAAATAGATCTATAATCTAATATAATTCTACTAAAAGCTCTATATTTAAGTTTAATTTCTATATAAAATAATTCTACTAGCTTATCTATAATAATTAATATTAAAATAAGAAAGAAATGATATATCTTTATATATTAATTAATAATAATAAGAATTAAATTAATAAATTTATCTTTAAAAATAATCTCTAGGAGATCTATAATAAAGTCTATTATAATTTTACTCTAAGATCTTTTTAGAATTAAAAGAGATTCTAACTTATTATAGAGCTTATACTAAGGAATTACTTATCTTTAATATCCTTATATATATTTAGCTAATAGAACTTATATTTTAGTAGTAATTTAGTATAATTTATATTAAAATAACCTACTAAAGGATTATTATAATATAAACTTATAATTTTTTAGCATAAATTTTTATTTATAGAGATAAATAAATAGTTCTAAAAGCGTAGAACTCTCTCTAAATTAATAGTTTATATATAAGAATTTATTAGAGTAGTTTTTTATATATATAATCTTTATTATTTTACTAAATTTATAAAATTAGCTAATAGAGATCTTTATTTATTTTACTAGTATAGATCTTTTTAGACTAATAAGCTATCTATACTAAAGTAATAGGGATATATTAAATATAAGCTAGTATCTTATAAGTAGTTTAGTTTACTAATTCTCTAGACTCCTTAAAGTCTAATTATAGTATTATCTTTTTAGATATATTTATAAGAGATTTAATCTTAATTCTAGACTTATCTAGAAAATTTTTATTAATTCCTTTAAAAAGTAATTATAGTTTTATTTTCTTAGAGAGTAATATAGAATTAATAGTAAATCTCTTAGACTTTATAAAGTCTAGGATTATAATATAAAATATATATTATATAAAAGAAGAATTAACTAAATAGTTCTTTATAGAGAATAAAAGTTCTTTTTTTTAGATATCCCTAAGATTTAGACCTTACTATCTTAATAAGCTATTAATAAGATTACTTTTATCTAAATAATATTTTATTATAAAGTTAAAAGAGATTAAATATATATATTAATAAGTCTATTTACTATTAAGTCTTAGCTAATTTATATAAGATTATAAACTATAATAGTTAGATAAAACTTCTATAAGGAATTTTAAATCTTTTAAATAATATTATTAATATTTAAAGGACTTAATAATAATAAAGAGCTCCTAATCTAAGATATTATAGTTTAATTTAGTATTAATAAATTTTTAGGACTAAAAGGCTACTAGATACTATTTTCTATCTAGTCTTAGCTATAATAAAATCCTAGCTATACTAATATTAGATATATCTATTTTAATATAGATAAGTTTTAAAGGATTAAAATAATAAAGTATAATAGCTTCCTAAAAGATAGTAATTAACTAGTAAATACTATAATTTTAATCTAGTTAAGCTATACTAATCTAGATTTTTTACTTTTTATATTACTCTTTAATAAACTTATAAGAAGAATAGTAATAATAGAATATTATAAAAATAAAATAATAATAAAAATTATAAAATCTAAGAAAAACTTAAATATTATAAAAGATTTTAGGTACTTTCTAGTTATAAATCACTTTAATATAATAAAGATCTATTAAAATCTTATTTATACTAATTATATAATTAAGAAATTATACTTATTTTTAACAAAATTTATATTTTTTAGGGTTTATATATAACTAGATATTAAGAAGTCTCTAAAGTACCTAAGAAATATACTTAGTATACTTATTATAGGTTTTAAAAAATATAAGAATATTATTAAGATAAATAATATAAATAATATTAATTAAGTAATAAAGTATAATATAAATATAATTAAGAATTTCTAAAATTAAGAGTAATAGATAATAATTCTTTATTATAATTTAGTTAAGACCCTAATAATTAATATAGAGTTAAAGAGTTTTATTAGGCTTTAGAATAAAAAGGATTAGAGCTTTAGTAAAATTTTAAGATAGTTAGATTTAACTAGCTTTTTTATTTTCTTCTAAGTAGTCTTTAAGGACTTTTAATTTATAGGTTAATAATAGATAAATAGACTTAAAAGGAGAGTCCTTTTTTAGTTTAATATTAATAGCGTAATTAAAGAGTCTATATAGTAATAATATTTTTATATAATTTAATTTAAAAACTTTTTAGAGAGTTTATAGAATTTTAAGAGATATCTTATTTTCTTATTAATTTATAGAGATTTTATTATTATTATCTCTAAGTAGGAAAATTTTAGAGGATATAGTAATAATTATATAAACTTATACTTTATTTTATATAATTTTTATAAATTATAGAGTAATAAATATTTAATATTAGATTATCTTGTTCTAAACTAAAAGGAATTTAGAGATAAAACTAAATAAATATTATATATTTTAAAAGTTATTATTAATAATAAAATTAGGACTTCCTTTCTCTCTAGAGTCTTAATTAATAATAATATATAAATAAATAAATATTTTTATATATGTTACGCACGGCCTCTGCGTCACTGTGAGTAGAGCTCGAATGGGTTATACTTGCCTAGTTCTACTTCGAATCCCAAGAGTATCTCGCAACCGTACCGTTGCTGTGCTAAGCCTTACACGGGCTCGGGTCCTTTTGAGTATCTTGCAGGATATGCCAGAGTGCGCGCCAAGTAAGTCAGTCACTAAGCGTTGCCATAAAGTGAGCTCCCCTACTTATAGGTTGGGTTGTCTTGAAGGTGAACCGTAGAGTGTAAAGTCTAAAGGTAGTAACCAAGTAACAATGTGTGATTGATCGCGAAGAACTAAATACATAATAGCTAAATGAGTGTCCTTATATATCCAGTCCTTCCTATCGGTGATGAGTCGAGACTCATCGCTGATGCGCCAGGACTTATCGCTGATGAGTTCCTGCGCTGGTAATCCTATCGGTGATAGGATCTAGTCACGTGGCTGCCCGATCGGGTAGTTCGTTGTGCCAGACAACATCTGAGATATATATAGCTATACACACAGGATATTATCCGCCCCAAGGATACGGTGTCCTTGATCACCCTGATCGATCACTGATCGTGGGTGTGTAAAATGCCCTTTTACACGGACCCACTTTGCTCCTGGGAGCACCTTTTCTATGTGATCTTGCTCCTGGGAAGCATATGTGTAATGCTCCTCATTGGTCGCACGTGACTCCTGCAGGTGTTGTCTTTCTTGCGGGTTTGGTTGGCTGTCGTCATCCCCCGCGGGTTTCTGACGGTCTGCCTCGTAACAATATATCCTTAAAGATTAGTTAATAGATATTATAAGTTAGTACTTTTAATCTATTAATAGCTTTTAGGATTAATAGTATTTTCTTTAATTATTAAAATTTATATTTTTAGATAAACTTAAAGCTAATAAGATTATAACTAGATCTAATATCTATATTAATATTTATATAAATTAATCCTTTAATAAGTATAAGTATATATAAAGTATAAATAGTCTCTATAATTAGCTAGAAAGTTAAAGATATAGAGCTTACTCTAACTTATCTTTATTTTCTAAGCTTAATAATTATATTTTAATAGCTTATACTAATATCTATTTTTTCTTAAATTATTTCTCTATTAACTTTTTATTAGGTTTCTCTCTTTTAGGATACTTAAGAGAATAATAATATTCGCTATTATAAATATAATATTAATTTAGTTTTCTATCTAGTCTAATTAGGTTTTTCTTTAAGATATTAATTTCTCTTTTATTCTTAGGGTCTTTTATCTATTCTTTAGTAAAAAGATATTTCTAATCTTTTTTATATAGAGATATTTATTTATTAGAATCCTTCTCTTTATTACTAAGATTCTTTCTCTTTCTTTTATTATAAATCTAGTATTTAGCTTCCTAAAAATAGATAGTAAATTTAATTATGTTATCTCTTTTTATTAATAAATTAATAGTATAAATAGAGATTCTATCCTAGAGTTTATAAGATAGTTTTATATAATAATCTAAGACTCTTTTCTACTCTAATTTTTATAAGAAGTACTCTTTTAATATCGCTAATTTATAATTAAAAATATTAAGATAGTAATCCTCTTTATACTATAGATTTTCTAATTAAGATTTTATATCTCCTAAATATTAATAAAAGCTTAAAATTAAAGTTAAGATCTATTCTATAAAATAAGACTAAGAATCTTAGAGAGTCTAGTATTTCTTTAGTAATTTATATTCTTTTAAGTAAATATTCTATTCTTACTAATAAGAATTAAATATATAAAATATAATAATAATAATTTTTCTTTTATCTTAATAAAATTTATAAAAGACTCTCTTAAATCTTTATTCTAGCTTCTAAAGTTAGTTAGCTTATTACTAAAGTAACTATATATACTTAAAAGTTAGAATATTTAGTATATCTTTTACTTAAGATCTTTATCTTTTTCTTTAGAATAATATTCTCTAGTTATAAGTATTTAGTATACTATTACTTATATTTTAATTAATCCTAAAGAGATTTAACTTAAAATTATTATATTTAATTTTCTAAGAATTTAATTTAATCTTAAAATAGTTAGTTAATCTCTTCTAAGAAAAGCTTAGTTAAAGCTACTAAATTTATAAATAAATTATTTATATTTTTAGGGTAAGATTCTAAGATCTAAGAGAATTAATCTCCTAATCTAATAGATTATATACTTTTTATAGTTACTATTACTCTAGCTAATTTTAGTTGAAGATTTAGGAATTATAAGTACTAAATAGTGTTACGAAGTGGACGATGACTAAATCAGGAAGGCGGTGAGGATGATTCTGCTAAGGGTATTTAGACTGCTTCTTTCCCTCCACCGCCACTCTTTTCCCTTTTCTTTCCTTAGCTTTAGTTGCTTCGTTGAATGGTACAGTAATTCTTTTGATTCAGCTTTTGACCGTAATATATAACTAAAGCTCTTTTCTTAAAATCTTTACCCTTTTTTAGCACTAGCTAAGCGAAGGAGCCTCTATTCTAGAGAACTCCTAGCTACCTGGTTACTTCCCTACTGCGACCCGAACCTACCGAATCAGAAAACCGACCGACCGCTACTATAGCACGAACCCGTTCTGCAGGACGGGAGAATAACGACGATAACGCGATAGAGCGAGCCTATTCGCGTAACCCTCGCCGAAGAAGTTCGCTCTTATTCGCTTAGGATAACGAGACTAATATTGAAATTAAGACTGCCGACTAACTAGTAGAATAGATCTAGAAGAACCCTTAGATCGCGTTTAGTATCCTTAAGCGAAAGAATAACGCGAATAAGGAACTACTAGGTAAAATCGAGGACCTTAAGATCGACTACTATAATAAGGTCCTCTAGCTAAAGTAATAAATCTATCGCTTAAAGGAGTAGACCCCGAATACCCTAGGATAGTAGATAGAAGAGGAGTATACCTGTCTCCGCGAGGAACTAAACTAGACCTAGAAGGAATTAATCTAGATCTAGAAGGAGCGAGATAGCTTAATAACCGTAATACGTATAATAGGCCCTTCCGCTAGTTCTATAAGTAGAATCCCTAGGGAGTCTCTAGCGCTAACTATAATAAAGAAGAAGTCTACTAAGATACCCGATCTACCTATACTTAGTAATAGTAAGGAAGTAAAGTTTATACCGTAGAAGACCGATATAAGAAGGAAGTTACTACTTAACGAGGACTACTACCCGACTCTAGCTTATTAACTCGCCTATATTAGTAGCCGTTATAAAGGGAAGCCTTTCCGCTATATTAGCCCTTATATATAAGATAACTCTTCTACCCTATATCGTATAGTTAATAACGTGTTTAACTACTTATAGAGTATGTTTCACGATCTAAATTAGAAGTAGGTAGCCTATAACGAGTATCTAGACCTAAAGATAGAAGCAAAATAGGACTTTATTAACTTCTTAGCTAAATTTACTCGACTAGCTAAGGAGTTAGAGTAGCCCTTAGAACTCTAAAAGAAGGATCTTTACTATAAGTTACCTAATTGTTACGCACGGCCTCTGCGTCACTGTGAGTTTGTACCGGAAGGGGTAATAGTTACCTTAGTCGTTGTTGTTACGAGGTACAACAACGATATGTGCTAAGACGGCTAATTCCGGCCTTATCGGCACAGACTTCAATCCTAAGAGTATCTCGTAACCGTACCGTTACTGTACTAAGCCTTACACGGGCTCGGGTCCTTTTAAGTATCTTATAGGATATACTAGAGTGCGCGCTAAGTAAGTCAGTCACCAGGTGTTGCCACGAAGTAAGCTCCCCTACTTATAGGTTAGGTTATCTTAAAGGTGAACCGTAGAGTGCAAAGTCTAAAGGTAGTAACTAAGTAATAATGTGTAATTAATCGCGAAGAACTAAATATATAATAGTGAAAGAGTATCCTTATATATCTAGTCCTTCCTATTAGGCGATAAGTCAGGACTTATCGCTCGATGCTATTCGGGCTTATCGCTAGGTAAGTCAGGGCTTATTATTTAATAAGTCGTTACGTGGCTACCTAATCGAGTAATTCGTTATACTAGATAATATCCGAGATATATATAGCTATATATATAGGATATTATCTGCCCGAAGGATACGGTGTCCTTAATCACCCTAAGTAATTACTAATCGTGGGTATGTAAAATACCCTTTTTACACGGACCTACTTTACTCCTAGGAGCACCTTTTCTATATAATCTTACTCCTAGGAAGTATATATATAATACTCCTTATTAGTCGTACGTGACTCCTATAGGTATTATCTTTCTTACGGGTTTAGTTAGCTATCGTTATCCCCTACGGGTTTCTAACGGTCTACCTCGTAATATTATCCTCCCTCTTCTTAAGCCGGTATCCTTAGCGGCTATAAGTAGCGTAGCCTCTAGTTTACTCGTGCGTATATTTCTATTTTCTTATTTTTCTTTATAATATTATCCTACCGTACTAACTATATCTTCTAAGGCTTCTATCTGTAAGAATACCTTAACTTATCGGATCGAGGACGAAGGGTTTTAGTCCGTAATCCCTTATAAATATTATATTTATTTAAAAAGAGTATATATCTATACCGATTATTCCGATTATTATAGCGACTACGTTCGCGCTAATAGTAGTATAAAGTGTACTATACTAACTCCTACTTTTACTAATACGGAATAGTAGCGGTTAGTAAAGTCTTAAAATTAAATTAAGGAAGAGGAGGAGACTATCCTTACTAAGCTTCTCTATCTTCGAAAGTAAAAGCGCTTATTATAAAAGCGTGCTAGTGATTTTATCGCTTAGGACTTTAAGGAAGTTACTGAGTTAGAAGAGCTCGAATATCGCGAGGTTAAAGAGCGTAAGTATCTTAAAAAAGAGCGTATTAAGTCTAAGTAAAAGAGAGTATAAGATAGAGAGTACCTAGGCCGCTACTAGGGTTTCTTAATCTACTATTCTAACTAATAGTCGTTTCTTTATAGTAACGTTAGAGGATCCTACTCTAACTTAGTTATTAAATAATCCGTTATTCTCCTAGATCGATCTAGACGCTACCTTACTAAGTAAGGCCCCTAGTTCCCTTACTAGTAGAACTATTAAACTAGCTAGTAGTAGCCTATTAGGTTCCTAATAGATTCCTACGTATTCTCCGAGGTATTATATCCCTTCTATTTTATAAGGTAGTAAGGTTATCCGCTAATTCTTTCCGTTACTAGGATTTCCTTAACCTTATATTCGTTTTCTGTTTCTTCTTTAATTTCGATATTAATAGCGATTTCGGCGTTTTAGGGTACTTTTTCTAATAACGATGTGAGCAGGCTATAAAGGCGTATAGGAAGCAAGGTTGAAGAAGTAGATAAGGATTCGAAGGACTATCTTAAAAGATAGTAGATATTGATAAGGTTGAGATAAAGATAAGTAATCAGGATGATTACT
>JAPDFA010000179.1:0-23699 GCA_027569415.1 Penicillium janthinellum
GCTGAATACAAACAGTACACAGCCCGCTTAGCGTACGCAGAACGGAAACTGCCAGAGGAATCAACCAGGTCTCTCGCCGCAGCTTACCAGGTTGATTCGATAGCAGTGGAGAAGAGATCAGGTGCCAGTACTACCAAAGGCCTTTAGGGTAGGATGCTTAGTTGTATGTTACGCTCAGGCACAGGGATATCAAATCAATAAGTGGTAGCATTCAACGAAGCAACTAAGTATGAGAAAGGAAGAAGGGAAGAAGGAGAGATGGCAGGAGAGCTATCTAAATAGTAGATAGATGCCTTAGGAGCCAGGCATCAACTAGCAAACATGTGAATGGTAACAGGAGCACTACAAATATCTACTCTGGTACCATTCGGTGAGAGCTATCTATTTCAAAATGTCCTGTTATTAAATATAGATCGTTATCTCGCCTTACCTGATGATCGATTTCTGATCCTTAATCTCGTCGTCCGCTTTCCTAGCGGCCGTCTTATAGCGAGATACATTGTTTTTAGCTATTCTTAGCTTTTCTCTAAGCGTAAGATTCTTAGCTTAGAGATTCACAATATCATCAAGTTCTATCCCCTTTTTATTTTCCTAAAATATCCCCTATAAGTATATATTCTGTAATTCAACCGTAATTACTAGTACCTTCTTAGTGTAGATAGCGCGAAATATTTAAATAACCCCTTGGTAAAGTAGCTTATAGGCCCCTACTGAGTGCTTACTAAGGTGCTTTTAGAATAGGTGCTTAAGCGAGGGGTCCTATATCTACTATATATAGAGTGAATCGTTGCTTATTTTTAGTCGTACCTTAGACGGCTTCACTCTAATATTAAGAGTCTCCCCTTACGAGGATATTAGTTAATATCTCCGGGAGAGTTCTAGAACCTTATATATATACTAAGAAAGACGTTTTCTATAAGCTATTCTTAAGGATACCCGCTTTTCATTTCCTGGAAGGTCGAGTTTTTTATCTATATTGGTTACTAAGGCCGGCGCGATTTACGAAATTAGGGGAGAGCCTAAGAGATTTATATACTTCTCGCTATGCGTACTATTTTAGACTATGCCGGAGTAAGCTAAGACATTACTATAATAGCTAGTAATCCTAATAGGTAAATAGAATCGAGGATAGGACCAACCGGAACTAATCTTAGATATAAAGGTTGATTAATTAATATCGCTACACCGGCGATTAAGAAATGAATTCTAGGTATAGTTAAGCTATAGTGTGTGCATAGAGTAATATGTCTTTTCTATAACTCCTACTAAGTTACTAACAAAAATCTGAAAAACCGTAAATCCCGGCTATATAAAGGAATTTACCACTAAATAGGCGTATAATATATATATTCACGAGCGAACAATCGATTAAAACTAGCGAGAGACGCCCTAGAACCGCCTATCCGGGGGGCTATAGGCTTTCTACGGTGCTATTATAAGCCTATAACGGCTAATAATGTCCTATTACTTCTACGATACTATTCTGCTTATAGTTATATAGCGCCTTGATTATAAATTCGAAACCGTTTTCTTTAATCTATGCGATCTACGCACGAAGACATTTTTCGTTATCTAGGCGCTATCCTCTTAGCTAATATTTTATAATGTTGGAAATAATATATAAGATTTAATAGTATCTCCCGTCGTAGCCCGCGATAATAAGCCTCTCGCGCGGCATTTTTTTCTAGAATATTAATTTCGAATATAGCGATAATAGCCTCTTTAGGAGTGTAACCCTATACTATAAACTCTCTATACCCCTTCTAACGAGTAATAGCCGTCTTATGCCCTCGTTATATAGGCTATAAAGATATTAGGAAAATCTTTATCGGTAATCTAACGCGGAGAGGTAATGTTAAGAATCGTGGTTATTAACCTAAGGAAACGCGACTACGTTAGTAGGTAAATATAGAAATAAAAACACTTTAGAGAAGAAAGGTAATTAGTCGAAGTTCTCTAGGTATAATAGTTAAGGAAGAGAAAGTCTATTTAGTAAGAAAAGACCTCTTAAAGAGGGAAGAATAGTCTATCGGTAGGAAACTACTAGTTAGAAACCTATAAACAGAAAGGAAAAAGGCGTCTATAGCGGGAGGAAGTATCGGCGTAGGCACTTTTAGCCTAAAGTAAGCGAAGGGGTTTTAGTATACTAGGGGAATCTATAGCCCTAATACTAATGTATTTAAACTCGAGCCTTAGCCCTATTTTAAAGCTGAGTGAGTCGACGCTAGCCTACCTATTCTAGAAGATAAGATATCTCGATTTCTACACTATCTTATTTAACTAGGGGGAAAATAGGGAGTAGATATAATAGACTATAGGCTTAGGTGAATAATTCTCCCGGTTAGCCTATATAAGAAAGGCCCTTGATAATTAAGCTAAACACGCTAGCGAACTTTTGAATTAGTCTATCTAGGGCGTGCTTTAAGCTAAGCGCCAAAAAAGTACTCGAAGCGCGGTGAAGCTTTCTAACTCTTTATCTATATTACGGGTTATCGGCTATAATCTTAGTAGAAGCGTTCGTTAACTATAGTATTACTTGACCTTCCTATACTTTAAGGAGACGGAGTAGGAGTACAGAAAAGCAGAAATTAGGTGGATAATTAATAGTACTCTATATAGTCTTTTGAGGAGACGAATCTCTAGTAAAACTTACGGAGAAGATTAATTACTTATTAGGCTTAAAGGTTAGAACTTAGTATCGAGAATATTATCTTACGAAGATCGTTAGAGAAAGAAGGAACTTTACTAGGAGGAAGAGGACCTCTCTAAAATAAGCTAAGGAACTTCCCCTAAGATTAAAGGAACCTCCCCTAAGAAGTAGGGAACTCTCTAAAAGAGAGCCGGAAGTTCCCTACTACCGAAGAGAACTTCTCCTCTATTAGTGGTATATACTATAAATGAAGTGTAGTAAGCTATCTATTATTAGCTTAGTGCCTATAGCACTAAAGAGTAGTATTATAAAAGTCGAGGGATATATTGGCCTATACACAAAATAACCCTAACACTAATTAGGGTAGGCGGTAAACCTTTATATACTATATTCCTAATTAGGATTATTTATAACCTAGCTATTTTAGTGTTAGAACTGTTTTTAGTATAGGACGAGAAATATCACACGTATTTAATAGGGGCCGTTTTCGATTTAATGCTTTACCCGATACTATATTTAAAAAGAAGCGAAAAATATTCTCTTATTATAAATTTAGGGGCTACCTATAAGTATAAGATCTATTAACCGGACGTAACTTCTAGATACGGCTTCCTAGAACTCCTTTAAATATTCTGAATATCTACGAGTCTCTCTAAATGCCTTATAAAATAGACTAACTCTATAAAAACGTATATACTAAATAATTACCCTGTACGAATCTAAGAATCTGATAAGATCTAAGCCTCTAAGCTAACTGTCTACTAATGTAAATTACCGTAAATATAGTAGGGGAATAGATATTATAAACTCCAGAAGACTAGGACTATCCACTAATTTAATGCTTTTAATATACTTTATAGCCGCCCCTATAACCTTAAGTATATTATTATTTGTGGTAGCTAGACTTAGCTATATTCCCTAAATCTCGAGTGATTTAATAAATACTCTATTATTTTAGGCTACTATTATACCTATAAGTACCGGTTTAAGATAGAGGTTAGAGGAGTTTCTACTGTTAAGAAATAGCTGATAGCTAAACTATAGAAGTCGATCCTCTAGCGCTCTAGCGACGGAAAGTTTAATAGTCCTTAGACTAGAGAGGCGTAGAATACTATTTATAAATGTGTAAATATCACGTCTCTAATTTAGAAGCGCCCCCTAGTCTCTAGCTAGTATCCTAAAGTAGTCGTGTACTACTTTATATAAAAATCCTCTACCCGGGAGGCACTAGTAGAAATCAGTCTAATCTCTTGTGTACTCTTCCGGTGTATAGATATATGTAGCAAAATAATCTAAATGTTAAATCACTATTCACTTTAGTACGGGGTAGTTAAGCGGGTGGGTCGATAAATATAGATTAAATAGCTCCGGTACTTTATAATGAAGGGCTTTTACGCTCGATGTAACTAGCGATACTAATAATCCCTCTAACTTTTTGAACCTATACGTCGAAAAGGCGAGTTTTATAGTATAGAATATATTAGATATACTCGCCGCTCTGTATTTTTAATTTACTAAGGAAAAGGAATTTAGTAACCGGTTATTAAGGTAGATCGCTATTAGCCTTAATAGCTTAAATAGTAAATTTATGAAATTAGCTATTTAGTCTAAGGAGTTTCTGCCCCTGAATGAGAAATTGTGCCTCTTAGGCCGTAGAAAAACTTTCTTAGGCCTATAATCGACCTTTCGACACTAAAACGCTCTCCTAATCGCCGGTACGCTCTAGCTACGACTATAAGTTTAGGCCCTACTGAGCTACTGCCCCCTCCTCCCCCCCCCTAAATAACTATTAGTAAAGTGTACTATAATACTTTATTCTAGCACTCTAAGGTAAATCTATCTCTTCGTTCCTCGTACTATTAGTATATTATGCTTCTAAGTTCCTAATAAATTAGGTACCTAGAAGATACTAGTTTATATTTCCTAGTAGCTATTATTAAGCATAGATAGAATAAGGCTTAGTTTCTTAGGTAAGTATTAACGCCTCCTAAATTATAAATCTAGCGACTAGCCTTCTATTAGTCCTTAAGTTTTACGATAAAATATACTATACGTTAGCTCGTTACGATATTATTTTAGACTATATATCCTCCTTTCGGTATATTTCTGTGTATCTAATCTTCCCGGTAGACCTACGACCCTATTTAAGATCGCGCCTTTTTTATTAGGATAAATAAAGCCTAAGAATCTAGATATTAGGTTTATAATTAATTAGCTAGGGGATATCTATTAGGAAAAAATATCTTAGCTTTTAGTAATTCTCGGCTTATATAATAATCCTAAGGAAGTGAGTAATTACCTGTCCTAAATCGGCCTATGCTTCATAAAAGCTAATAAGTATATAGAATAAGAGGGGTTATTTCCTAGTCTTATATCTCCTACTTAGAATCGGAGGGTTATAGGCTAAGAATTAGACTCGTTCCTTACGATATAAAATCTTTATTTACTATCTTTTAGTCTTACTTTCTCCCTACAAAACGACGTATTAATATTTATATACTTTGCCTATCTTGTTTAGGAAGTATTAGGTATACCTTATCTAAGGAGTAACTAGATATGATTCTGAAAAAGAGGGACTAGTACTTTTTTAAAACAAAGCCTATATAGGTTAGATAAGAATAGCATTTTTGGATCCTAATCGAGGAATATTAGTAAGTTAAAGAGGCTATAAGATAGAATAAGGAAATTTTAGTCTATCTTTTTGGTAACGCTGTATTCGTAAAAGGACTAGTTAGATACTAGTAAGTAGGATATTATAAAGGAGTTATTATAATATTTATATATTTATTAGTTGATTATACTAGGGCAGACGCACCGATATTTTTCACTAGATTTTTTTATATAAGAATACTACCGAAATAAGAGTCGTAATATAAATATAAGGTTCTTATAATTTTAACCGGAGGTAAAAATTGATATTAGAGACCTTCCCGGACGGGAAAAGTTAATAAGTATGACCTCTATTTTATGCTAAAAGAACGGAAACGGTAGCACTCTCTAACTAATAAATCCTAGTATTAAAATAGATCCTATAGAAACCGCTACTATTGAAATAGTGATATTATATAAAGCCTAGGGTACCCTAACTAGTAGCCCCCTAGCGCTATTCGTCGGTATCCCGGCGGTTATAGTAGGCTATAATACCGCTCCTAGCTTTATTATAATATCGCTAGCAAGAGAAGTTAGTAGAGACGTGGGAGGGAAAATTATCTTAGTCTCTATTAAAACTACTAGAATTTCTATCTAATTAATATCTTTCGGTGCTAAAGTGGCCTAGGTATTAATAGTTATCGTTATATGATATAATACGTAGGTTTTTCTATTAATATAATAAGATACCTATACTTTCCTATATTATCTCCGTTAGGATATATTTTATTAATATAGATAGGAGCTTTAGACCTATTATCTTTATTCCCTTATATTATTTTTGCGGACGTCGGCGCCGCGATAGCTATAATACCTTCACTTAGGATACCGTAGTCGGATATACGTATAGTTTTCGGATAGGTAATAAGGAACGTTATAATATTTCTGATCTTTCTCTTATTAGCGTAAGCTAAGTCGTGGTAGGAAAGATATAGATACTTATTCTAGAATACTTACTTCTAGCTAACGCCCTTTAAACCTAGGTAGTAGGAGGCTAACTATTTCCGTGATAATTAGTGTAGGAAAACTATATAAAGGAATAAAATAAATAAAGCGTATTTAGGATATAAAATATCGTAAAAAATTGTATATTACTATTATCGGTGCAAAGACACTAGGTATAAGTCACGGTAGATCCCGTAGCTAAGTGTACTTATTCTTTTGAAAATTAACTTTATTGAAAGAAATAGCAAGACCTAAAACTATATCGTAGTTAACTAATCTCTCTACTAACCTAAAAAGATAAATCGTAGGGTCTGCGACACTAATTTTACTATCGTAATAAGTCCACTCAGTGCACTAAGTATATATAGATTAATCGGCTCGATTATAGACCCGAACTCTAATCCCGTTCACCACCGGCGCCTATAAGGGTTTAGGTTTTGGTTCCCTATATAAAGTACTATGCTCTATCGTGTAGATTCCCTATAAGAAATATTTGACTGTGCTCGGGTAAGCGTGATCTGCTAGTAGGGACAGACGGGCGAATTAATATATGGATAAATAATATCCTTCCCGACTAGTCGTGTTTAGCTAGGATAAATGTGTTCGTAATAGATTTAAAGTTCCGGGGATACCGGAATAAGAGTAGGCGCGCGCTAGTAGGGTCTCGCTCTTAGCTAGGGGTTATAGGAGCTATTGTATTAGCCTCTGTAAGTAAGGGTTGCCCTTAATCTAAGCCTACTTCTGTCTAGGTAGTCTAGGCTAATAAAGGTAAATAATGTCTATAGGCCAATAGGATACAGTCGATTTCGAAAATAGATTACCTCTTAGATAGACTAACTTTGTTTCTCGGGCGGTACCCGAGTATACGCTAGCCCGTAATTTATTACGCTAGAACGGCCGCTGTTTGGCAGTATCGCGTTATTTGATGTATTAGATTTCAAGGTTGTGTAAAATAAACGCTATGTTTAACCCTTCAAAGTTAACTAACTTAAATTGGAAATTCGTAAAGCTATTCAGTAATTATCAACGGTCTAATGCGGCTTCCTTAACCATCGGCCGAGTTGGATTTCTTTGACTTCTTGCATCATCGGGCACTCCAGAAAGTCTTTGATGAGATCCGGATAAAGTGGAGAATCCGGCATCCTGTTTTCCTGCTCTTTTTCTTCCTATTCGCGCATAAAGTCAATAGCATGGCTAGGAAGCGAGACCCTCGCTTGGATAGCCTCTTCATAGATCTCGTACTTGTACCTATTAAGTATATTTAGAAACGTTTGCCCTAGTCGATCTATCGTAGACTTTAAATCACTGACTACCCTGTCTAGTTCTTCCTCGTCGATGAAAGCATATCGGCCTAGGGTGTGAAGATATAGGCCTAGAAATTTAGCAAATATTATTCCACGGAACGCATTATACCCTCTAAATCGATCGAAATATAGGTCTTGATGGTAGTCTATGTCTCTATAGTCGGTATACGGAACTCTTTCTCTAATGTGTCGCGGACATCTAGAATTGACGAGTAAGGTAATCTCTGGGCAGAGCGACGAAGGGGTAGATCTGCGCAAGATGTATCGATAGTAAAGGTATCTGTGGGTGTAATTAAAAATTGGCTCCTATTTCATAGTTAATCGACGACACACTTTCTCTAAAGTTTGTGTATTATTCTCGTATATTGCTCTTCGTGGGGATTAGTTTTCATTCTGTTAGTCAGGCATTGCGGAAAATAGGCCCTTGTTCATATCGCCGTTGAAGGGTATAAGCGATATATCCGTGGTCTCGTAGGTAATTTCATCAGGCTCTACCTAACGAAGTTCTAGTTTATATTAGGAGCTACAAGATATTAGTTAGCTAGCTTTTTATCTATAATATAGCGGCTTACATAACTCACCATATACTATATTTCCGTTGATAAACACTAATCTACTGCTTCTGCCTATAGCGAATATATACGTAATAGTCAAACCCGAAGTAGGTACTTATCACAAAGGAAACTTTAATACCTCTGCCTAATAGTACATATATATCCCACGTATCGTTATCCACTTTCGTCCTACTATCCCAAGTCTATAGTTCTAGATACGACTGTTGTACTAAGTTTGCACCAGGGAGTCCTCTGTTTTTGAACTTGAACGAAAGAATATGTAGAAAGTCCTTGAAAGATTAGCTAGTTATAGTGATTTTATAGAAGATATTAATACCTTTCGTAAAGAGTAGAGGGTTAAAGGGAGATAGTAGCCTTGATCAAGGCCATCATCAACGCAGATATGATCTTTAGGGGCTCCTATTTCCTATAGATATCCCAAGTCGGTTGGCTTACGGAGATATAACATGCCTAACGATGATCGTAATAGTTATACCAGGGTTTCTAAATGCTATTATACCGACTATAGATCTTGTCTTTGTTGTACCTCCGCGCTCCTTATTCTATATTAGCACTAGTACTATAATTCTTGCTATAAATAAGGTAGTGATTAAACAATTTAATCGATTATCGAAGTATTCTGGCGGTAAAACTAAGAGGACGGAACAGCACTTATAGTTAAAGACCTTGTATCGAGATATTCAATTAATAGTCTAATTGTTCGAATCGTTTACTGACTCTTATTACGCGGGCTACAGCCCTAGCATTAGAAATAATATGCCGCTTTCCCTTTCCCTTCGTGGAATTTACGATCTTTAACATTTGCTCGAGAACTTTCTAACAAGCCCTCACATACTCGTCTTCACCCTTAGTAAACTGTATAGCTCTAAGAGTAGTAATATCCACTAAAATAGCTTTAATTTACGGTTCCCTGTCGGAAAACTCCCGGAGGCTTCTATTTGCTGATCGGGATAAAGCGAGGAAGCGGCTAAAGAAGTTCACCCTAATTTAGGTGATTTGGACAATAAAGCTGGCAAGGCTAAGTAGTTCTATACCTGCCGATAGTATTAATAATCGATATTTCGCGCTTATGAGTTTGGTTGAAGGTTCCTCGAACTTCGGCTTTGCTGATTATTTATGATCCCCGCTATTAAAAAGCGGGGCATAGGGCTTCTAACGTAGATGTATCCTCGAGTATAGCCTCGAGCATAGCCTCGATTATAGCCTCTAATATAGCCTCGAACATTGCGACCGATAAGCTGTCCTTAGTTCACCACTTTTTGTACTTAGCACTTAGCATGTTCTCCCCACATAAATTACGAATCTATATAGTATTTAATAAACTCTGCCGATATCTTATCAGTCAGTATATTTTTACGCAATAAATCAAGAAAGACATTTAATAGTCTTTCTTCACTTTAACTCGAATAGGTCAAAAAATAATCGGCGCTAACACCTTCGGGGTAAGACTATAGATAAGCGGTTACTGGTCAGCCGATCTCGAAATAACCGTATTATATCACGAATAAAGTGTAGCCTTAACGAGGTGTAGTCTCGGTGCTATAGAGTGCATAAATTATATTCTTAAGAGAGTTATCGATATCATGAAATACTAGAGGGGTCTCGACAAGCATAATATTACATACAATTCCTTATAGTGGTATCCAAACCGTTATAAAGTCACTGTAGTATTATATACTGTACATAATATATATAATATATAATATTTTACGTTAGTCCGTCGTTCTAGTTTTTTTGAATGGGTGCATTCTGAGGAAACAATCGTTTATAGCTTTTCCTGATCTAGACTAGTACATACTCGGGTACGAGTCGAGAAACAAAGTCAGTGTGTCTAAGGGGTAATCTGTTTTCGAAATCGACTGTAGAGGATAAGCCTAAGCGGAACCGATTTTAGATAAGGTCCCTCGATTTAGCTATAGGGGCGGAACGAGGACCACGCCGAGTTAACTAAGGGACCTAGTTTTAGTTAAAGGATACTTACTATACTGTACTAACTATACAAAAACACAAAGGAAATAGGTCTCTTAGCACGATCCCTATCTATCCTTTATCTTAATGCCTTGTTCTTATTTAATGCTCTTAGCTTATATAGCTACGACTTTCTAACTTGATTAAGGCTAACTACTTTCTTATTCCTTCTATAGAGGTACACAGAATTTTGTTAGGTTTAATAACCTAGGGAACCTATTTCTTGTCCCTTAATATATACGTCTTAGTAAGCTTCTAGAGATAAATTCGGCTACAATAAAGTCCCTAATAACGTGATCTATAATCACCTAGAGCAGTAGGCACTATCGTTATCGTGAATAATAAATTATACTACAGAACTAAAAGTAAAGCCCGTCTAGACTAGATAATGTTTAATTGTGGGATACTATTATATACGCTATAGTATTGGATTTTTAGGTTATACTTCCGTACAAAAAGAAGGCTTCTCCGTGATAATCTTAACATACGATCCCTCCGAAGATTCACCGTTCGATTCGCTATCGACGATATAATTAGTTAGCTTAAACTAACTAGGATTTCCTGTACGTAGATCCTAGATAGCTTAGTCTAATAATATCCTTAGTTCTTACACGGCTTACTTATGTTCGTGTAGGATAGACTAAAGGCACGTAATTAATTCTTATTGCTGTTAATTTTCTAGTAGAAGCTACCTATTTACAGCCTTCTCTTAAAGACCGGTCTTTTTATCTTTGGATATTAATTTTTGAAGTAATAAATCAATCGATAGATATAACTTATCGAGGCGAAACTTAAGCTCTTATACTTTAGTTCTCTCTAAGCTAAGGTCCCGAGCTATAACCCGGTAGGCTTCTACTATATAGGCTAACGAAGCTTTAAGTTACGATTTTTGTTATTATATCCTAGAAACCAGTCTCTCTAATTATAAGTAATGTGCTCGTAGTCTTTAGTGTTCTATAGTATCGGTGTAAAGTTTAGACTCTAATTATCCTTAGTAATATTTTAATTATTGCTCTTGGCGTAATAGCTTCTTAATTAGGCCGAAGGCATTTAGCTTATATATTATAGTGTTCGTATTATCCTAAATAGCTTAGTATTAATTATATTTTAGAGATAAGGTATAATCCTTACCTAATAGTTAATATGGCTAGGTAGCGGCGCTAGTTCGAAGCCTTAAGCTCGGGGTTAGAAAGATATCTTTTAAGGAGCCCGGTGCTATAAATATTAGTGTGCTACCGGGTAACTATAGTGTTGCTTCTTTTAAAGATTAAGGCTCTATAGAAGCGGATTATTATTAGACTATAGTGAGGGGAAAATCAATAAATACGCCTCTCTATTAATCGATATAATTTCGATATCGTAGGCTAGTTTTGATATCGTAGGCTATTTTCGATATCGTAGGCTAGTTTCGATATCGTAGGCTAGTTTCGTTACCGTAGGCTAATTTATCCCTTATGGTTTATTAGACACACATTAAGTTAATTCTTATCTTAGAAAATTTCTTTATAGATCCTAATACCTATAGCTATATATTATTAGTAGGGGTTAGTGATCACCTTACCGGGATCTGTATTAACGGCGTTATTGCTGGCGTTCGAAGATACTCGATAGTAATTTTATTTTGTTGTCTTGCTGCTATATATTAGTCTAAAGAACTATGCTGCTACCTCTTAATCTTTTTAATAGTACGGTTATTTATTACCCTAGCTAATATTATAGGGTGTAGAAAGCGAGCTATAATAAAAATCTCCTTTTAGGGATAGGAATATACCCCGCTTAGATATCCTTTAATTTCTTTCTAAAGCTATCCTAGCTAAGATTTCTGCGCCTCCTATAATAACTATATAACCTATAATATATCCCTAAAATAAACGGATTATCTAGTTAACGCCTTAGGCCTATAGCTAAGGAAATCACTCCGGTAGACTATCGAATATTATCCTATAGAGGGATATCTTCTAACCTTAAGAGGCTCCTATCTAGATTATAGCGCGTAAAGCGAGTATCGCTAGATTCTAAGACCTAATAGGAAGAATATGTGTATAAGATAAGCTATCTTAAAGCAGAACTATAATAGCATAAGGAGTTAAAATAGATACTCCTATAGCTCTAAGAAGATATCTTCGGTATTTTTAATGCTCTAGAAGATGCCCTTATTTAGGTAACTATACGCCTAAATAAGTCCGAGTAGGATTACTTAAGGCTTTAGGAGTCTAGCTTAACTTATAAGACTAGAGACCGTATTTAAGTTTTAAATAAGCTACGGTTTAGTAACGGGTAGAAAGACTGCTTAGGTATTTAGAAGTGGATAGGGAGGTGTCTTTTAGCGATTGTCCCTTTTGATATTATATTTATATTATTATACTTGTTTCTTAATATTAGTAAGGTATTCTAACGTATAAGTCAACTTTATAATAAGCTAGAAATCACGGACTCTACGTCCTTCTCTTAATAGCGACTTACTAAGTCGCCGAGTTCTCTTATTGCTATTTACTCGCGCTTTATAACTTTAAGTAGATACCTATTAATAGTCTTGAACCTAGAGTTTAAGCTATCTATTCCCTAATCTATATCCTTAAGGCGATACTCTATATTATTAAGACGACCTTCTATACCGGCGAGGCGGTCGTTTAGGTCTTCGATGTTATAGCCTAGCGTTTGTATAATTACGCTATATTCGTTAATCGTGGTAGTGAATCGCTTTATCGAGAGGACTAGCTCTTCTAAAATCGTATTAGTTCCTTCGGCGGTATATATCCGGGTTGATGACGAGGGCGATGTAAGCTTATCCGGTTGGCTACTAGCTTTTTAGCTATGGTTAAAAACTTTTTATAAGAAAGGAGTTACCTAGGCTTCCTTGGTGCGGAGCTATACGTATTACTGTGGACCTCTGTCGTTAAAGGATCCCTATAGGGTTTATAATATACCCTAGGCTTAAGTTTAATATTCTTAATATCGATGTCTTACTATAGAGCAGAACTAATTAAACCGGTTAGTCTAGTATAGTCTACCTCTATAAAAGCATTTTGATTAGAAGTAAGATAGAGAAAGGGGTTATAAAGCTCCTATAGGTTATCTAAGATATTAAACGCTATAGGCGGCTGGTTGACCGGGTTATTCTCGAAGTTGGCTATGCTTTAGGTAACGAGGTGGGATAAGGAAGAAACCCGGTAGTCTATACCTGTTCTTTTAACTCTTTTCTAACCTCTAGGCAGTCGATTTCTAATAAGTCCTATATAGTTTACGGTTATTAGAATATTAGGAACGCTAATTAGTTATCTACTTATATAAAGATAAAAAGACCTTATAGGGGTATCTTAGTCCGTTTATAAGGTCTTGACTCGCGATCCTTTCCTCGTTCTGCCTAGCGTATATCTTAATAAAAGTATAATACCCTAGGGTAAGGATAGGATATAGATAGGGTGAGAATAGGGTAAAATATCTGTGCTTCGATAGATATAGTAACTTATTTACGGTAACGTTAGGCTAGGTAGGCGTTAGGGGCAGAAATGAATCTTACCCTAGTTCTAAAACGAGCTTAATATGAAGGAGGCTAATTCTATAGTATTTATATATTATTGTCTACGACTTCCGTTCGTGAGTAATATTTAGACTTTATTATCTTTATTATATAAAATTTAATAGATATTAGCTGGCTAGATATCGGGATTAGAGAAGACTCTAGGTATGCGGTATAGGACTACGGTCGGTTGTAACGTATGGTTTCCTAGCTCTTAGACTAAGATAACTAATATCTATCCTTATACGTGTTTCTTAGTAGAGAAATCAAGAGATATACTCTTTAATAGCTCTACCCTTTAAATAATATAAAACGATATTAATCTAAGGCTCCTATTAAACTACGGTATAATATCGCTTCTCTAGAGAGCTAGCGGCTAGTCTTCCTAGCTAATAGTAATATCCTATATATAGATAACTCTTATCCTACGAAGAGACTAGGAGCTAGCGTCGGTTATCCTATCTTTTAGGATAATCGTTTAAGCGGCGAAATATTACTAGTTCTATAGTCGCGATTAATATTTCTTTTTACTGATATAGTTTATATCTTTATCGACGATATCTCTAGCCTAGAGAGGGCGGTATAGTTTTTAGTCGGCTATTTATAGCTTCGTTCTGCTTCTATTGTGCCCCTATAATACTTACTAAGAGTTATATTTATATACGGATCGGTAATAGAGAAGGGAGAGCTTAATAAACTAGATATAGGGCCGATCTACTGTAGAATCCACGAAAGTAGATTTAATAATCTATCCGGATTATTCTCGAGTTCTATAACTATATACTTATAGGATAGTTATTACTCTGATACTATATAATTTTAGCGACTTAAAGCGTTAATTACGGAATAGGTCGACGATATCTCCTCTATTCGGCAAGAATTCTAGGCTTGACCTAATAGGAGGCACTTAGCCGTATTATTTCTATTAGCGATTTAACACACACTAAAGGATATTGCTTATCCTTTTAATTTCGTGATAGCTATAAGGAAGGACCGCCCCGTAAGTTTGTGCTTAGAGTCGTATCTAACGTATTATCTTAGAATCGGTCACCGTGCCGATTTCCCCCTACCTGTATTAGGTAATACGATCGTATCGGCCCTTTTTATAGACTACTATATACCTAAGATACTTAGTGCGTCCTGCCTTATAATATAATACGCTAATACTAATATATAATAGCGATAAATCCCTATAAGGTATTTAGAGTTCTATATCGCCCTACGGTTATTAGAGCCTATTATAGCTCTAAGGCGATGTAGCCCGAAATGTGCCCTATAAAAGAGGCTATATTAGTTAAACTTTATTTTTCCCGCTTATCTAACCGATCCTCGTAAAGGTAAATCTCCCCTATAGAGTTACGGGAAGAATAACTTAAATTACTTAGTAGTCGGCTATATCGCCTCCGAAGTAATCGAATTTATCTATTTTATCTTCTCCGCTCTGTATAATATATACTAGCGTGTGAATATATAATATACGATCGTTGTGCTTAGGTATTCGGGACCCCTATCTCCGGGAGAGAGTACCGATTTATTATTAAAGGTTATCCTTATTATCTTTACTAGAGGCCGTTAGTTATCGATGTTCTTCCGCTAACTATAAGCCTAACTATTCTCGCTATCGATAGAGGGGGTATTCGAGGGGTTATACCGTTAGAGTTCTTACTACTAGTGTAGGAATATCTATACCTGTATACGATCTAAGACGTAGTAGCTCTTACGGTTAGTATAAGCTTAGGTTAATTAGGAACCTTAAAATACCCCGCCGAGGCTATTTTTAATTTAAAAACCCTAACTAAGATCTCGTAGGAGGTTATATTACCCTAGGGTTATTTATAAGATCCTAGGATATAGCGGATTGCTCGGAGCGATTCGAGACCTTAGCGCGAAGGATCTTTTACGAAAGACGCCCGTCGTTATTATCTCTGCTACTTAGCTATATACCTAGTGTTAAAATAGTCCTCGGAGAAATAGCTAGATAGGTCTAATAGCTCCTATATAATAGCTGTTACGATTTACGGGTCTTCGATATAGCCCTAAAAGGGGCCTTTAGAGAGGATCGACGTGTTTTTTTTCTATCCTAGGAAGATCTACCGGGTCTACGCTACTTTAGCTCTAAAGTTAGGGTAGTTATCACGAGCATTTCGAGAGATATAAGTGTATTTATGATTGGAAACTTTAACGCCTCGTATAACTCCACGGAAGAACGCGGTAAGTCTAAAGGTCCCCCTTTATCTAATTCCCTACTAATAGAATAGATTACCGAATACTACGTCCGGATAATATACAGAACGAACTGAAACTGTGGCGAGCGTACGTAGGCTAAATTCCCGTAAGTAGTCTAATATATATTAGCGCTAACCTATAATGTCTAGTGTAAGGGCTATAGCTGCCGCCCCCTTATAGGTTATATTTATGTATGACTCGCGGTAGTAGGGCTAATTAAATTAATCGTAAAGCTTTTTTACCCCTACGGACTTAGGAGTTAGTTCCTTCTAGGACGGTGGACTAAAGTATAACTTCGCGGGGGCGATTATAGATTAGGTTTCTCACTAGATTTAGCCTATAGTAATAGGATCGACGCGAATATTATCTTTAGGCACTAGGAAGCCGTAATCGAATGACTAAACTCCGTATTTCCACCACGTCTTTCGGGATAGTTTTATACGCCGGGGATTCGATGTATAGATATCCACTATAGATATAGATAACGACTGGAAGAAATGGAGAGATTATTTAAAAGATTTAGTTAAGAGAGATAGCTACCGCTTAGACGTGTCTCTCGGAGATACACCTTATATAATTAACGCTATTAACGCTATAGAGGATTATCGTAACCTTGTTATCCTCTAAATTAGTAGCGGGCGAATAGCCCGGGAGGCGGTAACTATAATATTGATCTCTAACTTCTTCTTTATCGTTAGCTTAACGCTAGAGGATACTACGACCCCGTTCTGGTGTTATGGGTTAGTGCGCTATAAAGGGCTAGCTAGGAAGGTTATATTAGCTTTAGAGTATCTCTATCCGGATAGGCTTACTTTTGTCTTAGATAGTAGGTTAATTAATAATTTTGTAGGGCTAGATAGTATCTATTCCTTATATAGCTGCTATAATAGCCCTATCTCTTTTTTAACCCGGCACCTAGACTATATAGTGAATGTTTACTTGTAGAGCTACTCGCAAAAGAAGTGGCGCCTTAGCGGCTTTCCCGAAAGCGTAGTATTATTCGTTTTAAGGTAGGGCCTACGATCTCTATTTAGCTAAGATGATTATAGCTACCCCTATCGATAGCCCTACCCTAGCTATAATATAGTCACGAGTCCCGTTAAGGGTATAAGACGTAGGCGCGAGTCACGAGGCTCGGGAGATATTAGCCCTAGGAAACGTACACTAGTATAATATATATAGATATAGAGAAAACTAAGATATAAATTTCTTACTATTACCGTCGATATAAAATTCGTTGCCTCTTATTCCGAAATCTCTTCTTACCTAGGTATAGTAGCCGAAGCGATAGGCGGCCCTGATCCTAACCGGAACCCCTAAATAAAATTTAAAAGCCGCGCTTAGACAATAAAAACCAAAGCTTATGAGCTTATAAAGCTCTACGAAGTTAAAGTCTACCTCCTCATCGATTATCCTTAACGAGGAATATATATTTATAATTCTACTGATAGTAATTCGTGGCCTCCTTATAACGAGGTCCTAGTAAGTTAGGTAAGGCCTAGTAGACCTACTATTATACTAAGAGATTTATAGGAATAGTACTATCCCGACCTAGAACGTCTTAATTTTCGTAAAATAGAAGCTATTCTTAACTCTAGTAAAATAAAAAGAGAGCAGAAGAACCGTACGAGCGATCTAAAATGGCTCACTCGGTATTTCGCTAGCCGGTTTAAGTATTTATAGTCGTTAGAGGATATCTATAAGGATTTAGATCCTGCCGGGATTATCGCTAATAAGGAAGCTTTAGTAAATATACGTTATAAACTAGATCGTGATAAATAACCTACGCTTACTAGTGTTCTTACCTAACCTTTAGTTAGAGAATCTAATCCCTGCCTATAAGGTAACTAGACGAGAGGGGTAGAATGACTATATTATTTTAAGTTTTTAATTCACTTAGTAGGCTATGAGCTATTTTAGGTTCGCCGGGTAATCTAGGAAATAAAAGCCCGCTCTTTTCTGTGATAACTTATTCTAGTCACTAATCGAAAAATAACGACTTAAGTTCCTGATACTTAAGATCCTAGATTATATTATAAGTCTTTCGAGTCTCTATACGTTCGGATAATTGTGGAAGCGGACGAAATCCCCTAGAAGTATAATATCCTGGCTAGTATAGCTAATTAGATTCTTCTTACGGGTTATCTAGTGGTACCTAGAACTTTTACTTCGCTCTAAAAGTCCGACACGATTCGTAATAGGCTCGCTAAAAATAAAGCAGGAGAGTTAATTCTTAATACTATCTAAAATCCTCCTCTGCTTGTGCTGGTATACTTATTCTTTTTCGTAGGCTTAGCGGTTATAGTGGGCCTATTTTAGAAATACCGTGGAAATTATATTTAGATTAATAATTATATTCTAATGTTAGTAACTATAGAGCTCGACTCTAAAGAGAATATCCACTAATTCTGTTAGTCCTACACTCTTAAATATATTCGCTAGTCTTCTTACTACTTTTATAAGTCTTTATATAGCGTACAGTAGTGGTTAGTCTATTATAGCTGTTTTGACTGTGATTATATCTAGTCTGTCTGTAACCTGCTCTTTGTGTGGACTTTATATATAATAGCGGAGACTGGGGAGACTGAAACGGTATTATAATCGGATGTTTTCTTGCCCTAATTACTATCGTAATGTCTAAGATTCCCTACTTCGGTATTCTTAGAAAGTATTCGGAATTAACTAAGGTATGGAGTAGGGGTAAAAGCCCCGCTGGATACTGCTATATAAATAGCTAAATATACGGTTGACCTAGAATGTCTAAAAATAAAAAGTCGCTAAACGAGGCTCTTAATTAATTATCTTCTTCTATAAAAAAAGGCGTAAGTACATAATTGTATCTAGATAATAAGGGATTAAATACTAAGTCCGACTCTCTGGATCTACTTGCTATAAGAACGTATGCTGTGTACTATGAGTATAGGCCTGAATAATAATGCACTGGATTCGTACCTCGAATAAGTAGGAATAAGATGCTAAGCTAACGTGCTCTATAAAGTGGATCGCGTACTTGGATAGCTTATGACTAGATAGTTTGGTCCTGCCTTGTTTCTTAGGTCCCTGTAGATCATTAAGTTAGATTAGTAGTAACCTAACCTTTTTACGGTCCAGATCTATCGATTTATGACCGTTATTAATTATACTATCTCTAATGTTGGCTAGTAATCTTAGTTTATCGTCTGTAAACGATACCGGCTACTATTTACCTATTTTAACGGCCCTATCGGAACATAATAAGATATTATCACTATTAATATTCCTATAGCCTATTAGAAGCTATTTATGGATATACTCGAGACCTCTTAGAACACTCCGATAGATACTTAAGAGATCGGCCTCGCTTAGCTATATAGCGGGGGTTAAGCTAACCTACGAAAGATTCACTATAAACCTATAGTAGTTATAAGCTAAATAGATAGAAGTGCTATCGTAGAAAGCCTCTACTAATCCCACTAAATTTTCGTGGAATATAACCTAGAGTTTAGTAAGGCTAGTCTATATTTTATAGGTTTTTCTTTTCTTAATTAAGATAGTTAAAAATCTAAAATAGTTGCTAAGGCTTAGCTACCCCGAACCCGCTTAGTTAATCTTCTAATTTAAAGCATACTTTTAGGAGGGATGCCTAATATAGAGAATATTACGTCTAGATATTCTTTAGTGTTAAGAGGTAGACAAAAAAGGCGAAGCAAAATAGACCTTACGAGGATAGGGCCGTTATTATCTTCCGTCAAGAACGCACTATTTAGATCCTTAAGCTAATTTATTATCGACACGATAGAATAGTATTATAGCTAAAGGAGATATTATAATAATTTAACGGCTTTAGTCTCTTTATAGGCGTCGTTAGCTAATAGGGAATCCACTAATTACTCCCTTTTAGTAGCTACGTGACTTATAGAGCTTATAGGGATCGTCCCTATTACGGTAGGCTAACTAAAAGTGAGAACTAGCCCTACCGAGTAGGTCCCTCTATTAAGGTAGGCTATAGCTACGAAAGCACTATCGCAGACTCTAAAACACTATCGTAGGCATAAAAACGTTATTTCGTATATAAACTCGCCGTTACGGATATAAAAATACTATCGCGGCTATAAATAGATAAGTTAAGCAAAGCAAGAGTTCCGCGTGAATATTTCTGACTTTTACAGAAGCTAGAATATAGTCTCTATATAATTAATAGTAGGGTACTTCTTTTCGCCGTTCGCTTTTTATCCTCTCGGCCTACTATAGACACTTATCACGAAACCTTAACATTAGCTTTAAATAGCTAGGCTATATACTCGAGCCGTACTTTTATAGTTTAAGATTCTAATACTTTTACCGTCGTTTAAGGGCCGCCTAGAGGGGACCTAGAAATATAACTAGAATGTATAAATATAATGCTATATACGCTAGTGATATAGATATCCCTACCTTCACTAAAAAAATGAAAGTTCCTACTATTATCTATTTCCTAACTACGCCGGAGGTAATCTACGGCGTAGTCCTTAGTCTTACTATTCTCTTCTTTATAATATATAATCTTACTCTTCGTACCTACTTATTATTATCGCCGTTTTTATTCCGTGTTCGACTATGCCTATTACGCTATATAATTTATATATAGTTAAATTAGCGCTTCCCGGGATTTAGATCTATATTAAGGACCTATATTATCTTTATAGTTATATATTTCGCCTATATAGGCTTCTGCAATATCTTTTAGGTCTATTCGGTTATAGATTATAGAAAGAGAGTAGTAAAGCTTATACTTATTAACCTAATTCCGATATTCCTAGGTGGTTACGAGTTCGGAGCCCGGCTTTTAGGAATTTCTCTTCGTTCTTATAGGTTTCTTTATCGCTCTTTTGTATTAGTAGCGCTAATTAAGGTAATTATTTATGTTATAATTATTGCTTGGATAACAGTAGTCTCTTAGGTAGATAAGTTCTAGTTCTATAGACTCCTAGTAAGTCCTCTCGTCTAATAAAGCGAGTGCTAATGCTGATATCTAGTACGGTCGTCGAGTCTGCTCTTGGCTTTAGTTATTCTGCCCTTTGTTAAAAAAAGGGTCTACGAAGTATTCCTTATTACTCACTTCGGGTATATAGTAATAATAGTCTACTCACTTTGGTAATATATCCGCTTGATTTAGGGGAGCATTTAGATATTCCCTATAGTATACGTATATACCTTCACTATAACGGGAGCCTTATAACTTAGCCGTATTATCTATCGGAACGTGGTTTTAGGTAGGAACTATATCTAGTTAAATTTATAGCCCTATATC
Organism: Penicillium janthinellum; assembly: GCA_027569415.1. NCBI lineage: Eukaryota > Fungi > Ascomycota > Eurotiomycetes > Eurotiales > Aspergillaceae > Penicillium > Penicillium janthinellum. The sequence goes on from JAPDFA010000179.1 coordinate 21,107, forward strand.
GGCGATGTTATATTAATAATATTATCCTTACTAAGACTATAGACCGTGCGTGCTAGCTAACGAATTAACTTAAGTATTCCTCGCGTTAGAATTTCTTACCTCTTTTAAATATATCCTTTCGCTATTACCTGGTAGGAAAACGACAGAAAAGGGCGGGCGGTTTCTATCTTAATATTAGTTCGTCCACGTTCCGGCTTTATAAAAAGGATTTTCGATCGCGTTGAGCCGAATATAGACTATAGTGCTTAGATCGACGGTCCCTTCGGCCTATCTTCCGTTAATTAGAAGCTATTTAGCACGGTTAGCGACTATAGATATATATTTATAGTCACTATAGGAATTAGTATAGTAGCTTAGTTGCCTTATATTAAGGAGCTTTTGGACGGTTACGATAACGTATAAGTATCTACCTAAAGGATATTATTAGTCTAGTAGTTAGATAAAGTAGGGGACTAGGAGAGCGCGCGTGACTTACTATAAACCCTGGTCGAGTAAGATAAGGGATACGTTAGTTCTCGCTTCTATTTCGGAAAGTCGTTTACTTATATTACTAGATGCTTTAAGTGCGTGTTTATAACAAATTATACCCCTAATCGGAAACTATAGTCTAGCACATCGGGCATAACGGGCTTATTAATGTGTATAGTGGCCGCGCGATCTAGAAGGAGTAACTCGACCGCGAGCTAGAGAATTAAAGAGGTAAACTCTTAGTGTTAGGTTCGATTTTAATCTTCTGAACCGAATTTAAGTATAAAAGGGTGCCTAATATAAAGTTAAGTTTCCGTATAGGCTCTAGTGCGGTATAAAGTCCGTAATCTAGTTAGGTCTCGCGTGAATAAGGGAGTAGAGTTATTTGAAACTGAATTTTAACTATAGGGCATAAGCGGAAGTTTACGATCTTTTTTGAAGCTATGAGTATAGATCTAGGTATAGTATAGTACACGGATAGGATACGAAATACTATAGAAACTTCCACCTTAAAGCGACTTTCTTAGATAGTCTATCGTTATCCTGCATTTTTTGTCGTAGAGTACATTAGGATAGCAAATATTTCCTACTGCTTCTGTAATTATCTAATATAATAATTATCCTATCCCTCGTCGTCCTATACTAAGACTTCATGAATTCGCGCCTAAAGTTTGATGGTAGTCGTTAAGGTTCCTATAAGTCCTACAGGATTAGTAATACCCGGAGGACCGCGGACTCCTACGGGACGAGTAATTCTGGTTCTTAGCGTAGTTATAGCCGTAGTCCTGGTAGTGGATTAGGTCCTAATACAGTGATCCGAAAGGTCTAGTATATTCTATTGATATTGGACGGGCGGAGTCCCTGGTCCTGCGGCTGCGGGAGTCCCTAGTCCTGCGGGAGTCACTGGTCCGGCGGGAGTCTCTAGCCCTGCGGGAGTCCCTAGTCCTGCGGGAGTCCCTAGTCCTACGGGAATCCCTGGTCCGGCGGGAGTCCCTGGTCCGGCGGGAGTCCCTGGTCCTGCGGGAGTCCCTGGTCCTGCGGGAGTCACCTAGTCCGGCGGGAGTCCCTAGTCCTGCGGGAGTCACTGGTCCGGCGGGAGTCTCTAGCCCTACAGGAGTCCCCGGTCCTACGGCAGTCCCTAGTCCTGCGGGAGCCCTAGCCCTGCGGGAGTCTCTAGCCCTGCAGGAGTCCTAGGAGTCTTCAGTCTTACTATAACCTGGTCCTTAGTCCTACAATCTCTAGTCCCGTAGGACTAAGAACTCCCGTAGGACTAAAGACTACTCTTATCATTATCCCTTGCGCAACTACTAACTCGTCCCCCAGTCATTGCCCGTGGCGGTCGCCCTATTGTTATCTGCAACGAGGATGACCCCGAGTTCTCCTCCGCCCAGACCGAGAAGATTGTCGTTCCGAAGACCGTGGACTGCCTCCAGGGTCTGCTGAACGTCATCCCGCTGCAGCTGATCTCCTACTGGCTAGCTGTGGGCGAAGGTCTCAATGTCGACTTCCCTCGCAACCTGGCTAAGTCTGTCACGGTCGAGTAAATGGGAAGGGGCGTGTTAAAGAAAGTATTTAAGTAGACGACTGCCATGATCTTCTGTTCCTTACCCGCAGGACTGGAAACTCAGATTTTTTAAATTAAGTATTTAAGATATACGGTTTAGATCAAGTACTAAGGACTAGCATCAGTCGCCGCCGTGGTATTAATATATATCATATCGTTAAATATTGATTCTATGCTATCTTTACTCGATTTCGTAAGGTTAGGAGATATAGTTAAAGTATATTTCGTCGGGTTTATGTATCTCCGACAATCACATTTCTATCGGTAGTCTAGATGATTAATCATAGCTCCCACTGACGTGGCTCCTAATACGAATTCCTAAGGGTAATGTTTCGAAATAGTGCCGTTTCAAACTCTACGATCCCGTAGGGTTAGTAAGATGGAGAAATTCCGCCTCCGGTCAAAATTAGCGATATTCTATAGAAAGCCTAAGAAGACTATAAGATATAAGATTGAAAAGAGATGCAAAGAACTATAACATGAGAAGACATGAGAAGAATAAACATGCATTAAAATAAAGCTAATGGGGCCTGCAGGTAACTATATGGCCCGGTGGAATGC
>JAPDFA010000180.1:0-23567 GCA_027569415.1 Penicillium janthinellum
TCCAGCTGTGCTGCCGAACGGCCTTCGACTCACCGCCGAAGGACCGCCGTTTCGGCAGAATCAAATTAGGCCCCACGGCCTAAGGCATAAACCTGAGTATAGCCTCAAGAGGAGATAACGTAACACTTTGATCCGCAGATAGTTCGCTATTTCTAACAACCTACCCTTATATAACTCCACAAAGGAAGTTCTGGAAAACAGCTTAGATAAGTCTTTGTACCCACTATCTTTAAGTTCGTTGTAGAAAAGGCTCTCGTATAACCTTTCTATCTTATTATCTATGACTTCTGTTCGGTATATGAAAACCACCCTTAGCAAAAGAGACTACGGTTATAAAGATGCCGAACCGACCTCTTAGCATATAACCAAGAACTTAATGACTATTTTTATACTAGAAATATTATTAATGAATATATATACTATATCGGCAAGAAGAAATATAAGCCGCGACTATAGTACTTATAATAGCCTACCCGCAGAACAGATATCCCACAACACGGGTTAGCCTATTCTAGCCGTAAGTTTCAGTGTTAGCTAGAAGTATCCCGCCTATAGTATATCACCGTCGGCTAAGAGACCTAGCTAACGGTTTTCTAAGGAGGAGATATCGTATCTAAGCCTAACCTATACTTCCGAGGTATATCTCGTTATATTATTCTAGGTATAGAGCCGCTATAAGGCGTGATCCTTAATTTTCCCTCCGAGGAAAACATATAATAATAGGTACTAATTTCTTAGGTCTAGTAACTAGTCAACTATATAGGGTAGGCGACCACGATCTAGGACACCGAGACTAGAATCCTCTTAGACACTAATATCGAGCTAACCGATATCTATCGTATTTTATATTATACGGAATTCGTGAGAGAAGAATCACTTCAACTACTCTTCCATTAATAGCGACAATCATAGTATTTAAGCTAGGGCTTACTCCTTTATTTTATAGGTTATTTTATACCTAGGGTAAGATTCTGATCTAGACTCACTATACCATAACAGTAATCGTTATAAAAGGTTATTTCTTTTAATATCCCTAGCCTTTACTATTACTTACGCCCTACTTTTTACTTACGCCCTACTTTATCCTATTCTCACCCTCTCTCACCCCCCTTCTCACCCCTACCTAGTATACTTTTATAGGATATAAATAAGGTTTAAGGCGTAGCAAATAACAGCTATTATAGGTTAGGATAAAGGTAGCGCCTTTAGGAAACCCCTATCAGAGTGTCCTCCGCTAACCTAGTCCAGTAGCTAGTTACAACGCGTAGCTAGTTAAGTAGGACTAATTTCCAACAAAAGCGACTATTAGTAGAGGTAGCGCTTAAGACGGCCTATATTAAATGCTTTTATCTCTAGGTCATTTTCTTTCGTTATTTAGTTATATCCTATCCTAGAAACGAAGATACCTATAAGGCCTCTATACTATTCCCTTCTATAAACGACATATTAGCGGCTAGTCAAAATCTTTTATATTTCCTACCCCTTAATGAAAGTAGAAATACAGTTACGGGCAATATAATCCTTAACACTAATAAAATTTAGCCCGATACTACCTCTACGGCGTTTCAGGCCCCTTTATTAGACGCCTATATAATAGATACCGTTTACATTAACCCGGTTAATTACTTCTAAGATACTAGGTAATCCCTACTTATCTTTACTTTGAATATAGATATACCCGTAGTCTAACTATACCCTACCGTAAGTTCGTCGATAGCCGCGTCCGACTTTAATAATATAAAGAATAGGGTTTCCTAAACGGCCGAACAATTACTCCACTAGATAGAGCAGTTTACATCGACGATTCGCGAATACGGTGCTTCGACGAATAAATTAACGTCTAGAATAGACGAGTGCGGTAACTCTATTACCTATATAGAGAAACGTCTAAACACTATAGTACATTAAATAGATAAAATAGAAGAACGACTAGAGAGTATAAAGGATCTACTTAGTAGCCTAGACCTTAAGGTCAATACTATCGACGGATATTTACTTAAGATCGTGAAGCGCGAGAAGGATATTATACTAGAATTCCGTGATTTATCCCAGAAATAGCTCTTATATCTATAAACTTATTTATATTAAACGTAGAGAGTACTTAATATATTCTCACTTAATTCAATAGCGACTTTATCTAGCTAATAATTATCCGATTAAGTAGACTCCGATACTCTATATTAACTAGAAGTAGCCGCCCTCTAACCCCCCCGATTTAGGTTACTAGAGCTCTAGATATTCCCGTTCCGATTTATATAAACGTGCTATAGCCTACGAAAGTGTATCTTTAAGGGAGTTAAAAAGCACGTATATCTTTTCTTAAAGCTATAGTAAAATTTACTTAGTTTCTTTATGCTATTAAAGCTCTGCTTTAAGATAACTTATTTTATATGCGAATTCTTCTATTCGGGTCTTTAAATCTAGGGTAGATTTTTTTATATATTATAATCGGGAAGGAAGTCTCTCGAGGTTAGATAAAGTTCCCCCTAGATATAGAACTTAATAGTCTATCGAGGTAATCTCCTTAGAGATAGGTTTAAGCCGTTAATTTAGATACCGACTTATTATAATTAGACAGAAGAAGCAGGCTTTTTGGATTATTAAAAATACTAGGGTGATAGTACAGAGTCCTACGGCCGCAAAAAGGAACTATGCTATACTAAAGTAACTAGCGCTTATCCTCTCTTACCCGGTAACGTAAGTAAGGGCGAGCGCAAAAAATAGAAAAGAGTAATATTTATAACAGTTCTAGAACAGAGCTAATAAAAAATATAGCGATAAATAAGGGATATTCGACTTAGATCGGATAGTTATAGGAACTATCCTTAAATACTATTCTACGTCGATAAGAGAATATTTATCTAGGTAGTAGCCTACGGATCTACGGGAACGGTATACTAATAAATATAGGATAACCTTAGCTTTTAGAGGTAGCTTTAGGTACATAGATAAGCCAGTAGCGAATACCTCTAATTATTAGAACCTATGGCTAGGGTTAGTTTTAATTTTTTTTTCTTTTTGTTTTTCCCTTACTAAAGTTACTTTAAATGCTCGTTCTCGGAATCGGTCATAGTCCTAAGCTTAGGCCGCGACACTATTTCGGTGACGGCGCGGAATAAGTACTATAATATCATTATTCCTATCGAAGAACCGCCACCGTCAAAATAGTGTATACTAAGATACCTTAATGGTACCTTAGTTGCTAGAAATAGTAGGTCTACTAAGATATATTTAGTTACGGGATATAGGGATCTACGCCTTTATCTCTTCTAGATAAATATAACGAAAGAGAGAAGTTATTCTAGCTACTATTTACTAGCGGACATATCTTTCTAAGCTTTTGCTTAAGTGCTACCACTAGAAGAAGCGGCTTATCTAGTAAAGTAGATAAAGGTTAGGGTATTTATATAGTCGCTAACTATTACTATACCCTAGAACACTATACAAAATACAGATAATAGCCAGAATATACCTCGCTTCATAGAAGTTCTCCTACTCTAAGGGCAACGATCAAAGCATTACTAAAGCTAATTAGAGTCCAGAATCCATAGCGACACGGCTAAACTCCAACGATCACGTGCCTATACCCTACAGTTACAGAGGATTATTTATAGACTACAACATCAGAGGTCATAGCTTAAGGTTTTATTAGCTTATATAGCAGAATCCTACCGGGTTATAGCTCGAGATATAGGGTTTAGAAAAATAAAAGTATAGGAGCTAGAGTCCGGCCTCGCTAAGTTATGCCTAAGCATTAAGTCTCTATTATAATACTTCGCCCCTATAGAAGGCAACTATAAGCCTCTAACTAATAAAGGGGTAGACAGTTATATTTACTTAAAAATCAATATCAACGTGAATTAATTATAAGACTTAGGTCTAGTCTTCGGGGCCGAGAAGAAGCGATTTAAGAGATAAGGTCTAGGCTAGGAGAGACGGTATAAAGGCTTTACTCGGCGGGCTATACCTAGTATAAGTCGGATCGATTAACTCCCGACGAGATAAGTAGAAGTACATCGGAGTCAAGCATTAAGATTATTATAGCGAATTCTTATCCCTTATTAAGCACTAATAAAGCATAAGGTAGATAATATTAGCAAAGTATCCTACCACAGAATTACTCCTTATGCTTATTAACAGAACCTCCTAAAGGAACCCGAACGGCACGACCTTAGACCGCGTACTATCTAGTTAGCTCTTTAATCAGTATTTATAAGCCGTATTAAATAGATAAACGTAGTCTAGAGTATACAGCCTAACATAGACTAATTTTCGGGTTCTGCTTTCCTAGGCTTCCTAGCAGATCCCTATACTAGATAATTTCAGAAAGTTTAATCCGAGGCTAAGAAGCTCTTTACGTTAGTATCTCCCTAATCGTGTGATAAGATCGCTTATATATTAATAGTCTCTTTAGTGTCTAATTAGCTTCTCGTGAATTACACGAGAGGTAATATTTTAGGCACTAGTTAAGTTAGTTAGTTAGTGGGGATATATAAATTAGGAAGCGGAGAACAGCCCTTATACTCCTATAAGACTAGCGCAAGATTATAGATCGACGGGTTTAATAAGCCCTTTAAGGGTTCAATTCTCCTTCGAGACTAGCGCTAGTCCAGGATTACGATCGTTATATTAGCATTTAACTATGCTCGAGTTAGCAGGATTACTTTGCTCGCTATATAAGCACAAAGGAAAAGAGCATATCCTTATCTTTCGGAGTTTTCTCTCAATATAAAAGTGTGGCCTAACTTAACCGAGGCTGGAAATCTGGAGCTACTCTATAACTAACAATGCCTAATAGCTAACTAGTCAACGCTAAGCATAGAGTCCTATAGAAATACGCCCTCCTTTTGCTAAAATAGGTTAGGGATTACGTAGAGATTCCTCGTAAGTTTACTTTCGAGCTAAGCCTCTTATATCGCCTTTACCCTATAATAAGTACCTATATCCCGTGTTCTCCTCGGTTTATAATCGATAAACCGTATAATATTCTTATTAAGCTTAGTAGGTTATTTCCCTATTAAATTAAATTTTGAGGGTTTCGGAAGATACGTTACTAGGCCGTCCCGAAGGCTTAAAGAGCCCGTATACTATTTCCCTTATATAGTTAGAAAAGTGGGACCCTATCGTTTACTATAGACTTTAAGATATCTAATTAGCTTACACGGATAGAAAGAGAGATTAAAATTAGATTATACAGATTATCCCGAGTAACATAATCTTTTATACATACATTGCTTATATCTAGTGCTAGAACTTCTTCGCAACCCGTTCTTTTATAGGAATAGTGTGAACGCGGGATTATCTACTAGTTAACCCGTTACGATAGTGAGATAATTTAGCGTTGCCTAGGTTAGCGCGATCGCTATTTTCTGTAGTACAGAAGAGGTATATAGTCTAGGGTTTAATACAGTCTTAACTTTAGGACTTATATTTCGCGATAAATATATAACTAACTTTTGGAAATATAGAGAATCACTAACAGCGCCTAATATTCGGTTAACATTAGTTATCTTATAGCTCTACACGTAAGGCGCGGAAGACCGAAAGTATAGGAGCTTAAATCCGGTATCTCCGAGGTATATCCGAGCTTCAATTTCTTATTTAATTACTTAGCCCCTAACTCGTAACGGCTAAGGTATATATAGCTAAGGAGCGAATAGTTATCCTCTACTTAAGAATTAACGCTAGCGAGGAGTGACTGTGAGCCTCGAGTCTAATCATAAGAAGGCGGAGTAAAGAGCGTGGCTTAGTAAGCGAGTCATACTCAGGAGCCAGAACTACTAGGTCCTAATAAATAGGAAATTCAGATCGTATTCCGTAGGATATCCTAATTTCACAGATCCCTAGAAAGTCCCCTTAAAGCCTAACAGTAAGTAGCACTTACCGCACCCTTATAGGCCTACTTTTCGTGTTCTCTAGGTACTACGGTCGCTTAATAGTCGTGAAATTTTCTATTTTAGGTAGATAAGTATCCGTCCCTTAATTAGCTTAACTTTAATAGTTCGTAAGGCCCTTTCCTAGGCCGTTCTTAAGGCTTAAGCGTCTTCCCGTGTACTCACTTTATGCCTACTATAGCTATCGTGCTTTTAATTAGATATTCGCGAATAAGAAGAGAGTTAAATTTACTATATAGACCCTATTAATTATATAATCTTAATATAAGATATATCCTCTTCGAACTCTTCCTAAACCCGTTCCTTATCCAGAACGTGGAAGGCTAGGAAGTGGACCGCTACTCCTTTAGAATAGTGCTATTACTAATAAGGGATAGGCGCTATAGGTAGGTTAACTACATTTACTTCTAGGACTGTGATATAATTTCGGCGACGGTATAGTAGCGTTATCCTACGGAAAATCTAACTCGCCTTCGGAGTCTCTAAAGACTAAGTGCTAGGGTAAGGAGTAAGTAAAGAAGTCAGGAACCGCGAATAGTTTCCTACTCCTAAGACTAGCGCGAGGTTACACTCGGCGAGACCGTAAGATTCTCTACTATTCATAGGACGATTAACTGTACCTAGATTAGCGCGGTCGCTTTATAGGCTACATAAGCGCGGAAGAGGAATAAAGCATATAATCTCGGCCCTACGAGTAAGCTAAAATAGTTCAGCCTCTGTTAAAGCCTAGAATTAGCTAAGGCGAGATATTAGAGGACTTACTACCGGGAGCTTATACGGGGACTACAAAAATAATAGTCTTATTAGGATACAATATAATCGTGAATAAATCCTATTCCGGGGAAATTTAACCGGTTCTAACTTATACTATCAGCAGTATAATCAAGAGCGACGTTTCCTATAATTCACGTATCGTAAGTCCTGCCCCTATTATTCTTATAAGCTCGTATAAGGGGGAGATTATATTAAGCCCTCCCGCTCTTAAGGTTCTCGATAGTCTAAGTCTATTATTAGAGAGTTTACGTATCGTAACTAACTAAGACGTAAGAAATTAGACCTCACGGAACACATTTAACATATATACCTATCTAATAGTCGAAACTAGACCCTAATCATAAAGCGTATGATTTACTAAATTGATTTTAAGGTCTGTATTCTTTAGGCCCGAGTAGACATCTATTAATAACTCGTTATAATTTCTTTTAAGTCAAAGCTACGTTCTGATAGCTCACTATTATTATAACATTACGTACTATTTTAGGATATATTTTCGGAAGAGTCAGGGTTTAAATAACGTAAAGATAGAGGTAATACGCTAGAATTAATATTTATTATATAAGCTAGATCTTTAAGGAGGAAACAATCCGAAGGCCGAAAAAGCTAATCTTAGAAACACTAAAATAGTATTATAGGTAGGATAGTAGAAGTGTGATTTAATGCTAGGGCTCCACTAATATCAGCGGAAAATTATATATAGAAGGTTACCTACGACACTATTTTAGCTCTTAACTCTTTACGCGATAGTTTAGAGCCTTTTAAGGGTAATATAGCCTCCTTTATACTACACCGTTAGGCATTCTTATTCGCGTTTACGCCGCTTAAGCGAATAAGAAATCTAAATATTATAGGTTATAATCCTTTCTAATAATTACTTTTATTTACTTAGCGTAGCTACTAAAGGTACCGCGACACCTAAATAGTACCCTTATCCCTATTAGCAGCAGGGCTAGGTTATATTTAGCGGTAGGATATATAGGCCTACTATATCCTCTCCGCTTAATAAATATAACGATTATAAAGTAGGTACTACTACATTTAGATATATCTTTTAAGACCTTTAAGCGAATGCCGCCTCCCGCGGAAGGGATTCACTAGGTAAAACAGAAGAAGACTAGTTTATTTATAGCGACTACTAACTAATACTCTACCCTAGAACAGTACATAGATTATAGATAGTAACTAAAATATCTTTCGCTTTATCGAAGCTCTACTACGCTAAGAGCAGCGATTAAAGTATTACTAAGGCTAATTACTATCTACAATCAATAGTAATATAGTAGAACTCTAGCGCTTACGCGCTTATACTCTATAGTTACAGAGGGTTATTTATAAACTATAGTATTAAAGATTATATCTAGAGACTTCATTATCCTATATAGTAGAGGCCTATAGGGTTATAGCCCGAGACGTAGGGCTTAAAAAGGCAAAGGTATAGTAGCTTAAGTCTCGTCTCTCTAAGGTATACCCTAGTATTAATACTTTATTAGAATACTAGGTCCCTAGAGAACTTAATAGTGAAAACCTTAGCGATAAAGGAGTAAATAGTTATCTTCTGCTTAAGAATTATCGCTAGCGAGAGCTAATTATTAGCCTAGAATCTAACCTCCGGAAGCGTAAGGAAGCGATATATAAGTTAACGTTAATACATTACGAGACGGTACACAAGCTCCGATTAACGAGTCATAGATAATATAAGCTAGATCTACCGAGTCCGGACGAGATAATAGGGGGTACGTCGGAAGAGTTAAGCGTTAACATTATTACCGGGAATCCTCCGGCCTTTATTAGATATTAATAAGAATATTCTTTATAATATTAGTAGAGAATCCTACCGTAAGTATTCCTTTCGCTTATTTAAAGAATCTTTTAAAGTAAACTAGGTAGCGTAAAGGTAGGGCGCTTAAAAGACCGTCTATAGGCTAAGGGCTATAACTACCTAGTTAGCTCTTTAAGCTATACTCGTAAGCTATATTAAGTAGATAGGTAGTAGAGCCAAAGCCGTATAGCCTAAGACACTTTTAGTTAGCCGTATTCCGGCGCGCTATAGTTAGAATAACCGGCTATATAGCTAAACGCGTAAAGTTAAGAAGCTATTCGCTAGTATAATCCACTTTCCGCCTTCCCCGAGCCGAGGGCCGTGATCACTAAACGGCCTAGGAGGATATTCTAGGTCAAATCAACGATATAATCTACTGTTATATTTACTTAAATTTTTCGGAGTTCCGAGGCCCTATTATTTCGCTATTTCTAGGCTTAAGAAACTCGTCCGTAGGCATTCTTTTTCCCGAAATTCTATTATAGGCCTTAAGTTAATAATATTAGGGTACTTTCTAGATTAGCTTTTCTTTAAGGGGAAAGAACGAGTAGAGTAAGCTCTACAGATCCTATTAAGCTACTATATTTAAAATTCTCCTACCTATTTTCTCTTAAATAGGAACCTTCCCTAGACCTTATTCCTAACCCGTATAAAAGACTAACTCTCCTTTAGAACTAGTACAAGCGCAGGATTACGATCGTCGTATACGGCCCCGCACTTATAAGACAATTTAACTATACTTAGGTTTATACGATCTCTTTGTTTACTATACGGACACGGACGAAAAAAGCATATATAACCGGAGTTTTAATTCGATACGAATATAGCTTACTTAAGCCCTACTACGAATATAAAGATTATTAGTGACTAACAGTACCTAATACCTAATTAACACTAGATAAAGAGTCTAGTCGAAAAGCGCTCTCTACTTATTAAGGGGATAGGGGTACAAGGATACCTTAGAAATTTACCCTCTAGGCAGAGTTATTTATTATACACATTTTAATAGTTCCGGGCTTACTATTCGTGAAGTTAAGAATTTCGTAAGGGGTGTCCTAGAGAAGCAACTCAGTCATTTTTATTACTAATTAATTACCTAATAATATTTTCCCTTTAAGATAGGTCACTCTTAGTGAAGTATTCGCTTTTTTTTTTTAAGATTTATACTATTCCTACGACGCTCGCCTCTTCGGCTAGCTTAATTTAGCCACCCTTTAAGTGCTTACTAGCTACACTATCCCTCCTCTATCTATAGATCCAGAGCCTTATAGAAAGTTTATTTATCTAAGCCCTTTACGTTACCTAGAGCGCGGAATTATATACCTATATTCTGTGTTCCTGTTTTCTAATATAGTTAGTAAATCATTTCTTATCAGAAGATTCCTTAATTAGCTATACCGAAGACTTCAGAATTCGTCTATATATATCTATTCCCTCTCCTCTTATAGCGTTACGGGATAAGATATCTTTATATGGAATAGCCTTTATAGTGTATAATTAGGTTTTCGTGAATAAGAGTGGTTAATTTTAAGCTATAGAGATATAGGGATCATACTAAATCACAAGATCTATAATATATATATATAGCCTCTAGTGCACCTTAGACTATCCCAATCCTAGGTACTAGATATCGAGGTTAGGAACTAGGAAACGGCCTTATTCTTTTATAGGATTAGCGTAAGATTATAATCCGAGTATAGAGATCAGCAGGTTCAAGAGAATAAATTTCGGTTTTAAACTTATACTTATAGGAAAATATAGCTATGCTAGAGCTAGCTTACTACACGAATACGGAAGAGGAATACGGTATAGGGTTTAATATAATCTCGACTTTCGTAAGCGTACCCCAGTATAAAAGTATAACTATAAGAAATTTCGAGATCCTCTTATTACTAACGGCGCTTAATACCTAATCTATATTAATACCCCGTCGGGATTTCTCTCTCTACTTCACGTGATCTACGTAGGTTATTTAGAAATTTATCCCTTTAGATAGGTTATCGTTATACGCTTTCGCTCCGAAGGTTCTAACGGCGGTTCCAGGATTACCGTTAGCTAGGTTTAGTTTTTACCGTAAGGATACGCTCGGAATATTAGGTAACGTTTATAGCTCGGGTAATTTAGCTTAAGATTCCTTTCCCCGGATACGGCGTTAGAATAACTCCCACTACTAGCGTTACGCGTAAGTCGCTAGGAAGCGCGGAAAGTAGAACCCCCTATTCTAGCGCTAAATAGGGAAACTACACGAGTAGATAATTAGCACGTATCTATATACTCTCGGGTATAAGTTAGCTTCCGGACCTTAATCACGAAGTCCCTAAGTAGGTATATTCCTCTAAGTATAGGCTAAGTATACTATAATATCTCTAATATCTTCGAGGTACATTAGCGCGATCCTATACTACCGCATAAAAGTGCTCCCCACCGAAATATAGTATAGTACTCCGTACGAACTGCGCAGAAGACTCCTTCTCGGATACTCTATATAATTAACGTTTATTAGAAAATCCCCTGGCCCGGTTTTTGCTAGTCGACGGTTAACTATACGTAACGGGGCAGCATTAGCTTATAATAGGACCACGACATAACTTAGTAGTTTTCTATATTAACGCTACGGCGCTAAGCAGATAGGGGAGTAATTTAAAATATCTAAGTTATAACGGGACAAAGTTACCTAAGCCTATATTAAAGGCACATTCCATTCTCCAAATTTCTAATAGCACGGTTTATAAGCGCTACGGACTCCTAGTAGTACGTTAGATACTCGAGGTATTCTGTTAAACACTTTTGAATATACTGCTTATATTACCACCGGAAATCTTATTAATAATCTTAGAACTTATTCGTGCTAGGAATACTACCTATTTTCTCGACGCTATATTAATATATAATATTCAGTACAATCGAAGGGGAGATTTAAAAAATCTCTACTTAGTCTCGAAAGCGTTACACCTTACAGCGACTCCGCGACTTTACCGATCCCTAGCTCTACTTACTAGGAACGAGGCGAATATAAGCGACCTTACGATTGATTATCTTTTAGAGTCTAGCTATTAGTATCTTAAACACACTAGAGAGGTTATGCTAATAGCTAAATTCTATAAACTACTTCTTTATCGCTATCACGACTATAACTCTTCTGATGACGATAATAACGATAACGACTCCGAATCCTTAAACGACGATAATAACACCGATTCTCCGGGCGATTCCCCTATGTTACGCACGGCCTCTGCGTCACTGTGAGTAGAGCTCGAATAGGTTATACTTGCCTAGTTCTACTTCGAATCCCAAGAGTATCTCGTAACCGTACCGTCGCTGTGCTAAGCCTTACACGGACTCGGGTCCTTTTGAGTATCTTGCAGGATGTGCCAGAGTGCGCGCCAAGTAAGTCAGTCACCAAGTGTTGCCACGAAGTGAGCTCCCCTACTTATAGGTTGGGTTATCTTGAAGGTGAACCGTAGAGTACAAAGTCCAAAGGTAGTAACTAAGTAACAATGTATGATTGATCGCGAAGAACTAAATACATAATAGTAAAAGAGTATCCTTATATATCCAGTCCTTCCTATCGGTGATGAGTCAAGACTTATCGCTGATGCGCTAGGACTCATCGCTGATGAGTTCCTGCGCTGGTAATCCTATCGGTGATAGGATCTAGTCACGTGGCTACCCAATCGGGTAGTTCGTTGTGTCAGATAGCATCCGAGATATATATAGCTATATATATAGGATATTATCCGCCCTAAGGACACGGTGTCCTTAATCACCCTGATTGATCACTGATCGTGGGTGTGTAAAATACCCTTTTATACAGACCTACTTTACTCCTAGGAGCACCTTTTCTATATAATCTTACTCCTAGGAAGCATATATATAATACTCCTCATTAGTCGCACGTAACTCCTACAGGTATTATCTTTCTTACGGGTTTAGTTGGCTATCGTTATCCCCCGCGGGTTTCTAACAGTCTACCTCGTAATATTATCCCCCCTCTTCTTAAGCCGGTGTCCTTAGCGGCTATAAGTAGCGTAGCCCCTAGTTTACTCGTGCGTATATTTCTGTTTTCTTATTTTTCTTTATAATATCGTCCTACCGTACTAACTATATCTTCTAAGGCTTCTATCCGTAAGAACGCCTTAACTCGTCGGATCGAGAACGAAGGGTTTCAGTCCGTGATCCCTTACAAACGTTATATTCGTTTAAAAAGAGTGTATGTCCGTGCCGATTATTCCAATCGTTATAGCGACTGCGTTCGCGCTAGTAGTAGTATAAAGTGCGCTATACTAACTCCTACTTTTACTGATACAGAATAGCGGCGGTTAGTAAAGTCTTAAAATTAGATTAAGGAAGAGGAGGAGGCTATTCTTACTAAGCTTCTCCGTCTTCGAAAGCAAAAGCGCTTATTATAAAAGCGTGCTAGTGATTTTATTACTCAGGACTTTAAGGAAGTTACCGAGTTAGAAGAGCTCAAACGTCGCGAGGTTAAAGAGCGCAAGTATCTTAAAAAAGAGCGTGTCGAGTCTAAGCAAAAGGAGCGTAAGGTAGAGAGTACCCGGGCCGCTACTAGGGTTCCTCGATCTACTATTCCGACCGATAGTCGTTTCTTTACAGCAACGTTAGAGGATCCTACTCTAACTTAGTTATTAAATGATCCGTCGTTCTCCTAGGTCGACCTAGACACCGCCTTACTAGGCAAGGCCCCTAGTTCCCCTACTAGTAGAACTATTAAATTAGCTAGTAGTAGCCTATTAGGTTCCCGATAGATTCCTATATATTTTCCGAGGTATTATATCCTTTCTATTTCACGAGGTAGTAAGGTTATCCGCTAATCCTTTCCGTTACTAGGATTTCCTCGACCTTATATTCGTTTTCCGTTTCTTCTTCGATTTCGATATTAGTAGCGATTTCGGCGTTTTAGAGTACTTTTTCTAATAACGAGATATAGAATATTATATAGATACATCGTATACTATCTAGTAGCTTTAAGCGATAATTGACTAGTCCTAATTTTTTATCGATTTCGAATAGTCTAAGTTTAAGGTAATCGAGCTTTACGCTAGGTCGTCTAGTACGAATATTACGTCGTAAAAGGTAAACTTTCTCCCCCCTTTTAAAGTCCGGCGCCTCCTAGCGCGATTAATCGTAGTAGAACTTTATACGCATATTCAGAAACTCGATATCTCTTAATAGCTAAAGGTATAGCTATTTTAGTCCGTTAGCTAGTAGTCTAGAAGATTCTACTACTAAGTATTCGCCGATCGGTTCTCCAACGATTATAGGATTTAGCCTATAATTCGCGAAGAATAGCGTTTCCTTAGTTATCGCATATATTACGTTATTATATACAAACTATACGATTAGTAATAGTCCCGTCTAATCGTCTTACTAGAAGTTTATATAGTATCGTAGGTACTATTCGAGAGTCTAGTTAACTCGCTCTATTTATCCGTTAGTTTACAGGTAGTAGGCCGTGGAGAGTCTATACTTAATACCTATTAGATCCGCGAATAACTACTATATATTAGATATAAACAGCTTATCTCTGTCCGAGGTAATCTTGCTCGGTATTCCGTGATTAGCGAAGATATATCTGAGTAATAGGTTTACTATAGTTCTAGCATCGATCTTTTCTATTATCGGGATTATATATACGTATTTAGTGAGTCGGTCCACGACTATTATAATTATATCGTTACCTTCCGAAATAGGTAATTTAGTAATAAAGTCTATCGTAATCTATTCCTATAGTCGCGTTAGTGTCTCTAATATCCTTATTTCTCTATATAGTACATATCGTACTAGCTTATTTTGTTAACACGAGTTGTATTGTCGGATATAGTTTTTAACTTTTCTGTGTATACTTAGGATATAGTAGTTCCGTGATATTTTCTCTATTATCTTTTCGATCCTAAAGTGTCCTTATACCGGTTCGTCGTGATATACTTTAATAATTTCGTTTTAAAGACTCCTAGGAATATATACTAACCTATAGACTAGGACTAAGCCAGTATCGTTCTGGGTTATATATCCCTCTTGCAATCCGCTTTATAGGATCCGTTAGATCGCTTCGTTGCTCGTTATAGCTTCCTTAATTCGTTTAAGCTATCTATTATCCTATAGTTCGCTAGTTACTACGAGGATCTAGCGATTATAGACGATATCTCCGTAGTTATTTATTATAAGGATAGTAAGTACTACTTCCTTAGTTCCGATTTCGTAATCTAGTCGCCTACTGAGTACGTCTACGACTGTATTCTCTATCCCCTTATAGTAGATAATCTTAAAGTCGTATTATACTAGGGTTTCTGCCTATCTAGCTTATTATCGAGTAAGTTTCTTCGTCGTAGTAAAGTAGGTGAGGTTATAGTGATCCGTCCTGATGATCACGGTATATTTTGCTCCTTCTAGGTAAGCTCGCTAGACTTAGAATGCTGATACTATAGCTAGTAGTTCCTTATCGTGAATATCGTAATTAAGCTCTACCGGGATCATTTTCCGAGACTAGAAGGCAATAGGTCTAAGCTTACCGTCTTCTCTTAGTTATATGAGTTACGCTCCGAGCGTAAAATCCGATACATCGGTTTCTATAATAATAGGTACATTATAGTTAAAGATCGCGATAATTACCTTTCCTGATTGTTGTCGATATAGGTCCTTAAGTCCTTGAAACGACTTTTCCGCTTTATCATCCTATTTAAACGGTACTCCTTTCTTAGTGAATTGATAGAGTCCTAATGCGTACTTCGAGAATTATAGCACGAGTTTACGATAGTAGTTAGCTAACCTAAGGTAACTCTGAACATCCTTAATATAGATCGGCGTTAGCTAGTCAAGAATAGCCTTAACCTTATCATCTTCTATTCCTAACCTATCCGGGCTGATAGTGTATCCGAGGAAACTTGTTTCTTAAATATAAAACTCACACTTCTTGAGCTTGAGTATAACCTTAGCGTCTCTTAGCTTCCGTAACACCTTCTTGTTATACTCGATATATTCGGCTTTAGTTTTGGAGAACACGAGTATATTATCGAGGTATACGATAACGAAAATATCGAGGTACTCTTCTAAGACAGTAAAGATAAAACGTTAAAACGATACTAGTGCGTTAGTGAGGCCGAATAGTATTACTACGTATTCGAAATATCCGTATTTAGTTCTGAATACGGTTTTCCACTCATCTCCTTCCTTAATCCTAAGACGATAGTATACGTTAGTGATATTATATTTAGTAAAGAACTTCGCTCCTTAAATAATGTCTTAAATCACGTTAATTAACGGTAACAGGTATCGATCCTTAATGGTAATAGCGTTAAGTTATCGATAATCCACGTATAGCCAAAGGTCTCCGCCTTTCTTTAGCACGAAGAGAATAGGGTATCCTACCGGTAAGGATGATTTCTTAATATATCCCCTTTTTAGGTTCTTGTCGATATAGTCCTTTAGGACTTCTGATTCCTTCTGCGATAGTTAATAAATAGGTATAAACTTCGGTTCTTCCCCTTCCTTAATCTTAATCTTATAGTCAAACGGACTATACTCTAGTAGCTCACCGTCCGGTGGTAGCGTAAATATATCCTAGAATTCGGTATATTCCTTAGGGATCTTATATTCTTCCCCTGGTATTCCTATTACGTAGAGGGTCTTTTCGTCATAGTTGATAAGGACGTAATCTCGTAATTCGTCGTCTGTTATATCCGATCACTGTTCTGTAGTAGCGATGACACTAATATCGACCGTGTCTTTCCTATTAGGCCTACCTCTCGGCCGAAAACTCCTCTTAAGTTCGCCTTCGTAAGGGTTTTTATGAGTACCTACTTCCCCTAGGCTAGGTCTCTTTAGTGTATTAGGCTCGCTTTTTCCGGTCTACCTCTCGCTTATCTATCGATACGAGTATCTGTCGAAGACTATATTTCCTGCTTACTAGTCGATACTTACATTATGTTTTCGTAGCTATGGTACTCCTAGTACTACGTCGTACTCCCCGAGATTCGTGATATCAAAGTTGATAATCTCGAAGTAGTCTCCGATGACTATTAGTAAGGGCCCGCTCTTGTGTGTGATTCCTGGTCTAAGTCTCTCTCCGTTAAGGCCGATAATTGGTTATGGTCGTAGCTTTTCTACGCCTGTGATCAAGTAGCGTATCCGATAACGTAGGCTTATAAAGTTTCCTACCGCTCCTAAGTCGATTATTACTAAGGTTAGTCGAAGTATAATATTAGTAGTGATCTTTAGATATCGCCCCTACGCTATCGCTACGAGGTATTATTTTTCCGTATTTATCCTCTGGTTTCCGTGCTAGAGTCCCGTATATTCTGGTTTCTAGTTAGGTTTCTTTTCCTAGCGTAGCGGCTTTAGCTCTAGGCTATAGTTAAGCTTTCCTTAGTAGTGGATTATATAGTCGTTATCGTAGTATCCGACTATAGCTCTAAGGCTATGATCGGGGTATCGTGTATATCCCTGATATAAGTATCGTGTGTTCTTATATAGGTACTACTTATCGTCCTATTATTATTATAACTTTATTCCTTTATAGTGAATATCGTAGAGTTACTTAAGGAGATATTACCCTTCCTTATCCGGTAGTGCTTCTTCGTCGAGTAGTGACCGTTAGAGTCGCTATTAGGTTTACTGAATCTCCTTAGGGACGTTCCCTTCGATAGTAGGGTTCCCTATATATAGCTCGAATAGTTAGTTAACAACGTTATAGGCTCGTGCAATCTTTTCGCGCGTCGCTTAAGTCCCGTTTATAATTTCCTAGAGTTTATCACTAAGGCGTCGACTCTCGACCGCCTTAGGGTCTTTATAAGGCTATTTAGGTTTATCTGTCCCTAGGAGCGTAGGCGGAGTTTCTAGGATCTCTTTAGTATCCAGGAACGCGGTAGGCGTTCCTAGGACCGTTTCGCCTACATCCTAGGAATCGTATAATAATTCCTAGGAGTCGATAGTATTCTAGGGACCGTACTAGGTCTATCCTTAACTCTCGATTCCTTCCTAATCTATCTCTAGGAAGTCTTCCCGCTCGTGCTAAGTAGCTCAAAGCTACTAGGGCCGGACCTCGTTGCTTTAGGTCGCCCGTAGTTATTATAATTTTAGCTTATCTGCCTATCTCACTCGTTTTACGTCGTTACATAGCTTCTTGTACGTACGCGCCTAGTGTCCTGGTTCTCTATAATTAAAATATAGGTTATTATCTTTTCTTCTTTTCTATTCTTCGATAGGGAGCCTCGCTGCGTCGAGCTCTATTAGTCTTAGTCCGTAGGGGTTACTATACTCCCTCAGTTATTGTCGCTATTATCCTCGCCTACCCTCGTAGCGGTAATATCAGTAGGTTACTAATCCTTAGCCGTTCCCCTATTACTACTCTCATCGTTAGAGCTTGCGTTCGTAAAGTCGATTATCGAGCTTAACCGCGAGCTTAATTATCTTATAAAGCTCCTATAGTCTATCGAACCTTATAAGTTCGTCCTTTATATCTTCCTTAAGTCCTCGCTTAAAGATCTAGATATAGGTATCGTCGTCGAAATCGAGATACGAGATGATTTGCTAGAACTCGGCGGCGTATATACTAGCCGATCTAGCTTATCGTAGTCGATCGAGTCGTCGTTCCGCGGTTCTAGCGGCGTCGATATCGCCGAAGGTTTACTTAAGTTTCTTCTTAAAGGTCGTGTAGGACGCGAATATAGCCTTAGTGATATCTCCCTAGTCGTTACGCGGTTTCTCGTTGAATTCTCTGATGTATAGTTTAAACTATTCGAATACTTATCCGCGTAGGTAGGTGGAAGCGTAGATGACCTTATTAGCTTCCCCGTTATATCTGATGATACAGAGTTATATATCTATCTAAGTTAGGAAGGCGCGAAGCTTAGTTCGTTCGCTATGGTAAAACTTAGGTTTAGGTGATTTAACGGTAGTAGCTCGCTAGCTCTATACCTATACGAGTTATTCCTATAACTAGGAGATTATCTCTATAAGTTACGCGTTGGTGGGTGGAGTAGGGTTCGATCTGCTCGAAACGTTGCTTGCGGTGCTATCGTTACCTGCTATAATGACTTTGCTTTACGGTTCAAAGATAAGGCGATTAATATGTTACGCACGGCCTCTACGTCACTATAAGTAGAGCTCGAATAGGTTATACTTACCTAGTTCTACTTCGAATCCTAAGAGTATCTCGTAACCGTACCGTCGCTATGCTAAGCCTTATACGGACTCGGGTCCTTTTAAGTATCTTACAGGATATACTAGAGTGCGCGCCAAGTAAGTCAGTCACTAAGTATTACCACGAAGTGAGCTCCCCTACTTATAGGTTAGGTTGTCTTGAAGGTGAACCGTAGAGTGCAAAGTCTAAAGGTAGTAACCAAGTAATAATGTGTGATTAATCGCGAAGAACTAAATACATAATAGTAAAAGAGTATCCTTATATATCCAGTCCTTCCTATCGGTGATAAGTCGAGACTCATCGCTGATGCGCTAGGACTTATCGCTGATGAGTTCCTGCGCTAGTAATCCTATCGGTGATAGGATCTAGTTACGTGGCTGCCCGATCGGGTAGTTCGTTGTGTCAGATAGCATCCGAGATATATATGGCTATATACACAGGATATTATCCGCCCTAAGGACACGGTGTCCTTGATCACCCTGATTGATCACTGATCGTGGGTGTGTAAAATGCCCTTTTACACGGACCTACTTTGCTCCTGGGAGCACCTTTTCTATGTGATCTTGCTCCTGGGAAGCATATGTGTAATGCTCCTCATTGGTCGCACGTGACTCCTGCAGGTGTTATCTTTCTTGCGGGTTTGGTTGGCTATCGTCATCCCCCGCGGGTTTCTGACGGTCTGCCTCGTAACACCCTAAAGATCTAAGTAGAGAGTTAGCAAGCAGAGTTAATCACTATAACGAAGATCCGTAATATTTACCGGAGGTCATATCGTATATTACCGAATAGAATAGAGATCACTCTAACGATTCTATACACGATAATTCTTACGCCGGACTTTCTGAGTCCTCTAAGGGAGACTATAACGAAGTTATATCAGAGGATTTAACACCGTATAGCTAATTTATAGAGGCTTTAGAATCGAGAATTTAACTACTTCTAGGTCTACTTCTAGAGGCTAAATTAGAAAGTTTTTAGTACAACTTCTATCGTTATTAAGTTTATAATAAACGCTAATACGAAATAATAGCTAGAATCTAGGTATATACGTCCTAGAAAGCGTTATTAAGTTCTTAATCCTAAAACAGCCTTAAATTACTAGTCTCGAGATTATCACCGATAGTATATATCTAGGTTAAGGCTATCTAAATATATACGATTTACACGGATTAAAGGCTCTTCGACGAATTCGCTAGGTAGCAGGGTATAAAGACTTATTAAAAGCCCTAGGAAAGCTACTTCGCGATAATACTTTAGCGTTAGAAGAAATCGAGATTAATAAGGTTAGCTATAGAGGAATTCGTAGAACTCTTATAAACGGGAATTTACTTCTGAACTAAGTACTGAAATTACCTCTAGGGAACACTCAACAATTATTTCCGTCACTAAAAAAATTAGCCTTAAGCGCTATTTCCTTAAAGAATAGCTACTATACTATCCCCTCTATTTTCTTATTAAAAAGCCTCTATTCACTAGTACTCAAGAACTACCCCAGGGCGGCCGACCTTCTTAGGGTGCTTAGTTCTAATGATAGTATACCGTTAATGATATAACTTAAAGTGTTTAAATTTAGCGATAACGGGTTAAATCGGGAGATAGAAGTTATTAGTTTACTCTTTAATTTCCTTAAATCCTTCGACGGCCTCGAAGATTTATTCTTATCTTTTATTGACCGTTTTAGAGGCCACTTATTCGGCACGATCCTAAACCATAAATCTTCGCTTAGGAGACTTATATACCATTACCTAAAGATCAACGCAAGAGTAATACACCTATTAGGTAGACTTCTATACCGCTACTTTACCGAAACCTTAAGGGATATACTAGATCTTACTTATCTAGGGGTAAATTTTCCTCTAAAAGGCCTTATAAGCATTCTCTATAACTTTTTTCTAAGGACTTAAGCTAACCTAGTAAGTACTCGGTATTTTCTTAGCCGGATATATACCCTCGCCTCTAACTATTATATATAAGAGCTCTCGGCTAGCTACGATTTAAGGGCTACCGGGAGGAATTCTATAATATATCCGAGGAGGAATTTTCCGCTACTCTTCCCGAAATCTATTAATTCACGAGTTAGGCGTTTAGGCCGGACGGCCTACCGAGCCTATAAGTTCTTTATTATAGTGACTTTTCCTATTAAGGGCGTCGGCTATATATTACGTTCTATAGATCTAAATTATTAGATTATAAGGATACGTATAAGTCGAATCCCCGGATACCCGACCGAGTATATAGAGAGGTTAGAAGGGAGGATATCGCGGAGTAAGAGATTTTACAGATCAATACCTAGTTCTTAGAGGCCTATCCGGAAGATTCTTTATTATATAAAGGCGGTAGCCCTTTCTAAGGTTTCCTAGGGTTAATAAAAGAACTATACCCGCCGGCGAAGACCGAAAGCTAACTTCAACTGCTAACCTTAGTAGAAGACGGCAAGAATATTATCTAAAAGATACGACGCTGAGTTATACTTAACGCGCTTCTATAGCGTGGGCATCTCGCTATAAGATCGTACGAAGTCGACGCTCGAGCGATAAGTAAACCTTAGTGCTCCTAAGCTTACTAGGCTATAAAAACCTATAATTAGTTCACTATAGATATAGCTAAAATACCGTATGTGCCGTGTTTACGTGATTAAGAGGATCCTAGAGACCTAAGCCCTACTATAGTTCGCGTGGATTTCCCCTTTAGGAAAAATTATAGCCGAGTTGACTAGCGAAGAGCGGCTTAAGTATATAAAAAGTAGGTAAGTACTTCCTGATCGGTGGATTTCCGGTGGATTAGCAGACTCGTCCTATTAGGCGCACTTTCGCTTCTATATTCTCTGAATAACTAGCGATCTCTTAATTCACGTATAAGGTTAGTATCATTAGTATCTAAGATAGGATAGAGGCATGTAATCCTATAGACTTAAATAAGAGGAGTTCTCTAAATATAAAAATAAAGGATCTAATAACTTTATAAGCAGCAGTTCTGTGTTAACACTACGTTATAGTGAGCGGCTTATTTATCACGAGGATAGCCTGCGTTCTAACCAACCTTCGGGACCTACCACTAAATAAGACTAACTATCTAGCCATTCTCAGCTCCTTCGCCACCTAATATACTTAATATTCCCTAATACAAATAGTCAAAAAGTATATCTCAAAGAAACGACATCGTCAGCAATAAGCTACGTGCTAATAGAATTCCCGAGGCTCCGAGAGCTAAGAGTAGAATCGAGACGGATAGTTAGGGACGCGCTAAGCAGCATGTCGAGATTACTAGGAGGCTTAAACGAAGGTGAGTAAGGTAAACCCGACATTATCTTAAGGGCTAAGACGGTTTAGGCTATATTAGACTTCGCCGAGGCGTTACAGCGGTTTTACAGTATAGTAGGAGTCGAAAACAGATTCCCCTTTATACACACACGAATTGTTTCCTGGACCCTACCTCTAAGCACCCTAATCCTTATTTAGCTTAGCGAGGTATCTCCCTTATAGCCCGTTTATTATATAACGGTATTATTACATAAAGTAACATATTCGACAGCAAACATGGTTCGCAGTCCTTATAAGTCGAACTTGTCGACCTTTATGCCAGGCTATTCTCCCTTTTACTCTTTTACCTCATCGACAATCCAGAAGGGGAACTCTACAATATAACACCGAGGCCCCACCTCTTAAAGCTACACTTTATTCGTGACACGATACACAGCGAGCCAGTCACTAACCACGTCTCGAAAGGCTAATATAGCTAAATACAGCAACTATAAACTTACGGCTATTTAGAAGCGTTTATAGCCCCCCACCGAAGACGAAGCGTAACACACCCGATACTAGAAGCACTCTATCACTATCTATTCGATAAGCGGTCTCTACCACGATAAGATAGTTATCTTCTTACGTGACGAATTCTAGACGCTTACAACAACTTCTAGCGTTAGAAGGGCCTTTACTTCCAAAGTTTAGTCCAAGAAAATAGCTCGATAGAGGGCCAAAGAGCAAAACGCTAATTCGCGTGGGATCTACCTTCATAACTTCTCCGACTTTCAATCATATCTCTCTGTGCCCCTCCTAATATATTATCTATCAAGACACTTTCACCCATATCCCCCGCGTACCATCTAAGTCGAGCCACTTAGGGAGCAACCGCGTATCCGATGAAGAAGTATACCTAGTTAATCTAACACGTGACAGTCGATTCTCTATTAACCAGGCATCGAAATAACCTTAGGTCACCTCGTTGCGTACTAGGTAAGTAGCTATCGAGCTAGATATATTATGCCGGAAGTCCACGGAATTCGAAGAAGGCTCTAACCGAGAAATGGGCGAATTGTAATCGTAGGCTACCCTCACTAGTAGATATAATAAAACCCTTGTAACTTGATAGACATACTTTAAGTACCTCTTCGTCTGTGATATCCCTACTAGGGTGGTTTAAAGGTTATATGCTAACTAACTCTAAGGTTAAAAGACTCCTTAACTGGCTAACACTCACTAGACCTAATTAGTTATAAATTATCCTTAGGGTCTTCTTAGCTAGCGTCACGAGTTCCACTGACTAGTGAAGGACGTTATCGAGTATTAACTTATATATTTCATCTAGGCATGATAGTGGATTTTACAGCAAGTATTCAAACGCGGCTCTAGTCGTAGCCTATACTAGAGCTTTCACCAGGGAATTCGTATATATCCAACTATAGAGAGTCAGGCATTATAAAGTTCAAGAGTATATGCCACACAGTCTAGGGGATATCAAAGTAACCTATAGTCCTTAACTCTGCTCAATAATAACTTTGGCTACAAAAGCGATGTATCAGACTTCGTGGTATTGCCTCAGGGAAGGTAGCTGAAGCGCTGAAGTCCGCTGAGTTGCCAGTGCCACGTGACGTAGATACGTGCTGGCAGTCAGCATACAGGGTTCTAAGGCGTGAAGATTT
>JAPDFA010000181.1:0-22541 GCA_027569415.1 Penicillium janthinellum
CCCCCCCCCCCCCCCCCCCCCCCCCCCCCCCCCCCCCCCCCCCCCCCCCCCCCCCCCCCCCCCCCCCCCCCCCCCCCCCCCCCCCCCCCCCCCCCCCCCCCCCCCCCCCCCCCCCCCCCCCCCCCTCTCCTTCTATATACGCAGATAAGGTGACTGGAGAGAGTAGGCGTGGGTCGACAAGGTCCTCCCGGGATGGTCATCACTGGCTTTGAAGCAGCGGAGTCTCTTCCGAGGGCCGCTCGGCATACATCGGGTCTCGCGCAGACGGCGTGTGCCTCTCCGAGCTATCCGCCGCCACACCGTTGATGAAACCATCCTGATCAGCCTGGTGCACCGTTTTCCGCTTGCTGTCGGGCCCAAAGTATTCAAAGTAGATCGCCATCACCAGGAGCGTCCCCTGCAAGCAAGCGGTCACCACCAAGACACCCCAGATACTCCAGCCCTTCGTGCCTTCGCGAGCAGCCAGACTTGCCGCCCAGATCAAGCTTCCGGGCGTTTGGATGCACATCATCGGGATACTCAGGCTACCAACGCAGCGGAGCCGGAAGGTAGTGTAGATCTGGGGAAAGTACTGAATTGACGCCAGCACGGCGGCGAGGATCCCGAGGAAGTTGGCCCAGGCAGGGAGGGCGGAGGGCTGGCGGATGGCGAAGGCGACGGAGATGATGAGGGTCACTAGGGCGTGGAGGAGACAGATCGCGGTGATGGCTAGTGCGGTGCGGTAGGTAGGACCATTTGAGGTCGAGGAGACCGAGTGGGTGGGGTCAGTGGGCGAGGTCGCGCGAGGGAAGTAGATCACGAAGAGCAGGAGGATAGTGAAGAAGGATAGCCATTGCATGCCCATTTGAAACACGCCCAGTAACCCAGCGAAACATGCGAACCCGCTGATCTCCTGGCAACAAGAGACATCTGCGGCAGTCTTGGGGAAGACGAGGATATTGGCAAAGGCGGAGGTGCCGGACGTCGTGCCTAGGAGGACGAAGTAGGGGGATATACCGAAGGAGCTTCGTCGGGAGATGATGCGGATGTGCTGGGGGAGGTAGGAGACTATGATGCCGATGATGATCAAGCTGCCAGAGTCACGTCAGTGTCAGGATAGACTGGAGTTTGATGGTCATGGAGGTTCATACATAGAGAGCGTGGTCTGGAACCAGCCAGGCGAGGCCAGCTCGCCACAATATGGTGTTGATGGGTCCATGTTATGTTCGTGGTATATAGTTCAGTATTCAGGGCTCGTAGCCAGAGAGCGTCAGTGTGCTTGGTGGTTCGGCACCAACTGATGACGATGACGTTAGCTGATGTTAGAGCTCTCGGTCGGGTTGACGTTCTCGTGGCAGCAACCAGGTGACCAGCACAAATGCATTCGACAGCCCACACGATTCAAAAAGAGAGTCGCTATAGTTGCATGTTATGTGGCCCTGAGAAGATCTGCGTGGAGGAAAGGAGACAAGTCCAGGGGAGAAGGGGGTCTGCAGGATGACCAGGATGACCCCCGCAGTGGCACCGATCCACGGCGGGTTTGGGTTCCTGGCGGCTTGGGCGCTAACTGGCTCCACGGCTGGGCTGCTATCGAGGATTCGACTCATTCGAGGAACAGATTTCAGGGTAGATCACAACCCAAAGTCTAGGTAGTTATACGAGTGCAGGCCTCGTGTAGCTATCGATGCTTATCTTCTCGACTTCCTGCTCCGCAGACTTTCAGAAATTTCAGAAAAACTCGTCAAGGCCTCCACAGCATGTCCTCGCAAGCTTTCGCAGACCAACTCTAAATTTTCCACGACTGGGATTTTCTTTTGGTTTGACATTGGAAAGATTGAGAGCAAATTGCAGAATGTTACAGTAAAGTGCTATCTATCAAGTACGAGCCTAACATATACCATCATTACCATGGAGAGACCCCAAATGGGGCATCGATTTTGACCACGGACATGGGTTTTGACCCTCTTTTTGGGTACTTTCTTCTCTCATCTTTTTTGGATTGGTCTTGGCAGTAACTGACTACTAAACAGCGTGGGAGTGTGCTACGATGGTGGCTGCCTTCGGTGATGAGTTCCAAGCGCATTTAAAGATGCTGGAGAGCCGCATTTAGTTTGTGCTGAGAGCACACTTTCTCATTCAATACATTGCATAAAAATTAAGGTTGATTGGCTGGATTTCGAGTGTACATCTTTTGCCTCGGGCCACAAGATTCAAGACACCTTTGAAGGTACTTTCACCTTTTGAACCCTAGGTAACGTTAGTAGAAGAGTACGAGCAATGTGCGAGAAAGCCACGAGCTAAGACATTCACAATGACAGCCGGGGACGCGTCTAAAACTTATCCTTATGGAGTTATGTCTGTCCTTTGATTTAATGAGTCTTCTAGAGAATACTCGAGATCACTTCTATGAGATTATGACTGTCAGACCCGAGCGCTAATCGCTCCTCAGCACTGAGAACACCGTTCGTGATGGTGACACGGCTTCCAGCTGGGTAGACTTGGCGAGCTAAGGCTCCTTGACTTATATGGCCCCGACCTGGCCAGCCACAAACACAGTCTCCATGCAGGAAGCAAACAAGGAGCAGGCAAGATCTTCAAGATGACGCCAAGTTTGCCCAGCAAAGAATGGGCCACTTGATGAATCATGCACTCATGGGAACCAGGCAAATTCTCCAACTACGTCACTCCGCGATCATCCCTGCGGCTTGCTTTTTCCCTGTCTGGACCACCCTTTGTCGCGATCTGAGCCTTCCATATTTAATAAAACAATCGCACCGATTTCATTCCCACCTCGCTATCATCCTTCAACTGCAGTTGGTACGTTCTCGTTTTCTACCATTTTGCCCAGCGAGCGACAGCACTCACTGACGATTGCTCGATGTGACAGCTTCCCCGAAGCTCCTACACCCCACACTGAAACACAGAACATCAGGATGAAGTTCAATCTCGCCACAGGCCTAGTGTGCCTGCTCGCGACCACTGAAGCTGTTGCAGCTTCCAGCTGGTGGAGCAAAGCTGGTGAGTGGTGCTGCTGGATATAAATGGGTGATCCTCGCGCGGGCGCTAACGTCATCGGGCTTATAGTCTACAACAAGTGGCATGAGACCGAGCTTGAGCGATGGCTCTCCGACCACGGTATGGAAATCTGACAATCTCCTCGATGACTTTTCGTGCATGATTCTCATATACTCTCGACAGATATCCCTTACCCTTCTCCCGCCGACCGCCGGGATCTCGAGCACCTGGTCAAGTCGAACTGGGAGAACCGCGTGCAGAAGCCTTTGGGCAACGCCGCGGACCGAGTCTCTGATGAGGTTCACGAAGCAAAGGAGTGGGTCTTTAACACGTAAGAGATATCCTCTTCCAACGGCTTTCTATCTCCCATTGCTGATTACTTAATTAGCTGGACGGACTCCCAGCTGAAGGCATTCCTCGATCGCCATGGCATTCCGGCACCTCAGCCCCGCAAGCGCGACGTCTTGCTCAAGACTGCCCGTGAGAACTACGAGTACATTGCGAAGAAGGCCGGCGAAACAGCCGCGTACCCTGGAAACTGGCTGTATGAGAACTGGTCCGAGTCTGATCTCAAGGAATGGCTTGATGAGCGGGGATGGCCTGCTCCCCAGCCAACGAACCGTGACAAGTTGATTGCCTCTGTACGCCGCAACTCCCGTCTTGCCAGCCTGCAGGCCAAGAGCATTGCTGCGTCCGCGAGTGCCTCCGCCGAGGCCGCCCAGGCATCCTTGAGCGAGGAGCTGTTCAACGCCTGGTCCGACTCCAAGCTGAAGGAGTTCCTCGATGAGCACAACGTGAAGGTTCCCCAGGGCTCGAAGCGTAACGAGCTCGTTGCCCTGGCTCGCAAGCACCGCGCCTATCTCGTCGACCAAGCTTCCAGCGCTTCTTCCGCCGCCTCGGAAGCATTTGGTGCCGCTACCACTAAGGCTGGAAACGAGTATGCCCGTGCCACTGACGATGTGAAGCTGAAGGTGGACGACCAATTCAATGCGGCCATCAAGACTTGGTCTGACTCGCGCCTGAAGGCTTTCCTTGATGCTCGCGCTGTTCCCGTTCCTCAGTACGGCAAGCGTGATGAGCTCCTCGCCAAGGTGCGCGCCAATGCGCACCGGGCGGCTGGTGGATGGAACGAGTACAACTTTGATACTTGGGACAAGGAGCATCTTTTGTAAGTTGTGAAAGACTTGTTCTAAGACGAGCTTGAACTGACATCGGTGAAAATTAGGAAATATCTCTCTGCTATGAACGCCAAAGTCGCAAAGAAGGCTGATGCTTCCCGGGAAGAGCTGATCAAGCATGCCAAGGATTCCTACGTCAAGGCCTCGAAGGCTGGCGGCGAGCACTATGCCTCTGCCACCAAGAACATTGCCGAAGCCACTGGTACCGCCAAGCAGGCCACCTTCGACAACTGGTCGCACTCTGATCTCAAGAAGTACCTCGACTCCTACGGCATCCCCGTCTACCAGGGTTCAAGCATCAACGAGCTGCGCGCTGCCGCTCGTCGCCAGGCGAACTACTTCCGCTTTGGCACTACCACCCCGCAAGAGACCATTTACGCCAAGGTGATGGAAACCCTGAACTGGGTGCTTGAGAAGCTCAAGGTTGGAGCTTCCAGCGGCCGTGCTCAGGGCCAGGAGGCGGCTGAGAAGGTTCGCGAAAAGGCCGCTGAAGGAACGGAGAAGGTTCGCAGCGAGCTGTAAACATTCGTTATCTCGGTTGCGAATCGGGCGTGTTGAGGTGATCGACACCTCGTTACGCCATCCTCACGCTTTGAATACGATGCTTACGACTTTTGGATTTTTTTGGGGATGTTTAACTGAAGATGTTTTTTCTCGGGAGCTTTGGCTTTTTCTCCTTTCCTGCTGTGTCAATAGTAGTTAGTGCTTAAAATGGATTGCCCCGAATTGGTACTTGAGAGTTGATCTTAAGCTCTGTAGCATATTCTTGACCGAATACTGAAGCTGTAATGCATTGAAGTACCTTCATAATATATCTGAAATTAACCTAAGCCAACTCCAAGGCCCAAGGCTTGGTCGGATGCGATGCGGAACGGCCCCGCTCAAATAGCCGGTTCCATAGTCCATCAATTTTTGGTGGTCTGGTTTGATCCTTATGGTCGTCCGATAAAAACAGTATACCCATCGATCATGACTTGGGAGCCTCGGGATCTCCCTCGGCAACCAATTTTCCAACCACTAGGTACTTCTCGGAGAAACGCTCTTCCCAAGACTGCAAGTTCTCCAGCTGGTCTGCATTCAGATCCTTCAAGTCATCCAATGGAGCCGAGAGGTCCTTGGTCAGCATCTCCTCATCAAAGCTCTGGTGCGCCAAGCCACGAGAGGCATCGCGACCAGCAAAGTTCTCGTAAGGACCGCCCTATCGCGACATTAGCAAACTGTTTCCCCAGATCCTCTCAGGAACCATTGCATTGCCATCGACATACGGGACCGTAAAAGTTCCTGCCAGGAGACACGTCAAAGACACGACCCCGCACGGCCAAGTAGACAGGCCGGCCGCCCTCGCCGTTGAACTCGATGAGCGTCTTGGGGGTGTAGGTGCGGAATACGACCGGGGGCGGGCCGCGCGGGAGTGTGACGGGCTGTTTGGGGCGGAAGTGCCAGTATAGCAGGACAACGAAAAGGGAGAGGAGGATGAGGTTGATGGGGGAAGCGATTGACATGCTAAATGGCGAGTTAGTCTGGTTGGGGTGGTAGAGGCGCGCGAGGTAGACCAACACTTCAGCTTGTGGCGCGGGGGCGGAGCCTTCTTAAAGATGGAGTCAGCTGGGTTCATCCCCAGAAAATGGGCATCCAACTAACCAGCAGCCATTTTGGAGTCTCTAGGCGATGTTGAAGACTTGGTTGTTGGAGGACACGCTGAATGGAATGTCCCGGGATGCTTCTCGGAAGGACCGTAGGACGACGAGTGGATGACAGCCGGAGGTTGCGGAGAAGAATGACATCGACGCTACTCAGCCTCCACGTGATGACTACATTCACTACCTGTTCTTTTTCGCTATTCGTTGCTTTCGTTTTGAGGTTAGACAGGCTGAAAAATAACCTTGGAGATCTGTCACTAAAAATAAATTTAAATTGAAGTCATTGATGACTTGAAACCTCGAGAGGTGACCATTACCCTGATTACTGTAGCTCACTCCCCTTTCATGATATGAAAAGGCCCCAAGCGACAACATGAAACAGGCTTCACTTCCGTCTCCCAACCCAAAACACGGCCCAGTCCCTTGACTCCCTTCAAACCCCCCGGAAGTTGCCAAAGTCACTCCACTTGATCATCGCCCCCAAATTAAACTTGTTGCTACCCACTTCGGGAAGCCTGGTGATGCCATGCTGGCTTCGCAGGCGCAGTCGTCTCAACTTTCCTTCTCTCCTCCAACACATCGCTCGGCCTCTAGTTGACCTCTGACAACTGACGTGTACAGCCCCGCCAGCTTTGTTTCCGTGGTAAACACTCGGATCGTCCGGCTTCAACATTACATACCTATTGCCTATTGCCTATTGCCTCTTGTCTATTGCACCGGCTCTATCGGAGCTGTCTCGTCTGATCGCCCACCTGTCTCCTTGTCCTATATTCTCAACCCATCGCAAAGAAAGCAGAACAGCCGACCTTTGATCGCAACGTTGATCGACAACTGCCACCGTCAAACAACCGCAACTTTTTCGCAGATCAAAATGTGGTCCAAAGGACCGCTCAAATCGCGTCTCCCGATTCGCAACCCCACATTGGCGGATAAAACGTCAGGGAACCTGGTCTCTGCGGATCCCGCGCCGGCAGGCAAATATGCCAAGGACTTGCCCGCGCTGCCATAGTATGTGTCTCAAAGATTGCATTTACTGCATTGAGGTTCTAATGCATATTTCAGCGACTCGACTATATCATTGAGCAGTGCGAGAAATGACCAGCCCACCGCCCCTCTGCCATTTGCGGGCCAGACCTATGAGAAAAGGCAATTTCCAGATGTATCTCCAGCCGTTTCGCCTGAGTTGGGGCCCCAAGTCCGCGACAGTGGAAGCAGTTTCTGTGTCTCGCCGATAGAAGACAGCGAGCCTGATAAAGGTCTTCAGTACGAGCAATGGGGGTATGGAGTCGCTGCCCCTGTCCAGCCCCGTGCGGCTCATACTGGGCCGCCATTGTCTGATCTCTCGCGGTCGGCACCCAAGACAATCCAGTTTGCTCCCAATGGCGACGGACAAGCTACTCGCTGGGATGCGTACTCAGGGGAGCCAACACAGAGCAACGTTGGAAGACCGGGCCAGGTCGAGCCACGCAACACGAGCTTCCACAAATCGTCCGGATCGCACGCGACCAACTTCCTACACTGGGGTCGCGAGCAACTTCAGGCCAAAAAGAAACTCGATCAGGCGCGGAGCCGGATCAGCAGTTTCTCCAAGAATGAGAATCGCGTTCCAGAAACCCGTAATCGATCGGGGTCACGTGTGTTGGCAGAGCATTCCATCAACAAAGACGCGATTTCTCATCCCCAAAATCCTAATTTGGGTTTCGTCCCCACGGTCGTGACGACTATCACTGCCGGTGACCCCAGCCCGTTGCCAGAGAGACCGGCCACCGAGCATGCCTACACGATCCCTCAGCTAGAGGAAGCGGACACGGAACTTGACACAGCAATCGACAAGATGGTGTTGTCCGGGACGCCTTATGCCGCTATGCGCACCGGCAGTGCCAACGGCAATCCAGGTGACAGCCCTCGCGCAAGTTTAGCCCTGGGGTCGCAGTCTTCTGAAGATCTTTCCGCTTCTATCATGTCGCGCCGTCGCCCCGTCCCAATTTCCATGCCGACCTCGAAGAAGCCAGTAAGGAAGCCCACTCCCTCAGAGGCCGCTCAGGAACCAACATTGGCAAACCAGCAAGAACCCGGCGACGCCCCCAAGGACACATTAGGTCGCATTGAAGCCTTCGAGGCCCGCCGTGACGAACTCGCAAAGCGTAGATTCAACCTGGAGACAGTGATTCATGAGCTGACTCGGGTGATCCAGCCGGGGTCTATCGCGTATGACCTTGCCGCCAAGGCGGAGGTCAAGCGGAGCGTGCAGAGCATCGAGAACGAGATTGCGGAGATCAAGCGGGAAGAGCATGAGCTGGGATTGAAGATCACTCGGGCATGGAGGAAGTTGGATGAACGGGAGAATCATGGCGATGGTAGTAATTTGTGGGTCAAGCGTGTCACCAGTTGAGCGGTGGATTGGTAAGGAGGGTTGTATATGTCTTGATTTGAAAACTTGGTCGGTTTACTGATATGTGCTTGGTTTGCCCTGTCGTTTTTGAAGCGTTCAAGTTCCCACGCAGAGCGAGGCCGCCAACGATACCCTCCTTTTTCTTCTGGGGCTCCTGTGTTTTATTATGATTGATTGGTCGATTTATTAGAATGTCTTTCATCAAAAAGTGGAAACATGCCAAGGTTCTCGTACTTCTGCTCGCCTCCTCGCACCTCTTCCACGTAATTTTTCCGATGCAATGCTTAAGCATGGGGGCTGCTATATGAGTTGTAAAGCAGCAAGTTATCGAGGACTAGCTGGGCATCCAAGCCGCCAGAATCCACCGTTCAAGATAACGATGACTTAATCAAGACCAGGTAACTATAGATCCCGGAACAAAGGCTGAAGCATTGCAAGCTGCAGGAACAATTTGCCGACAGTTGAGCTACTTAAGTATATGCTAGGAAAATGTCAGGAGCGCAGTAGTGGTATGTATTTGCTAATGTGGAAAAATGCCAGTTGATCCGTCGTCATTGAGACATGGCTCGTTTGAGTCGTTAAAGGATGGACTGGAGAGTCGCAGTATGTGCGGGTAGACGCATCATGCCGGTTTGTCGTCCCATTTGAATCCCTTATTTCTTGCCAGACTTCTTGATTCCCTGCTGGCCGGTGTTTAGGGGACCCTTCTTGCCCTTGGTGGCGTCGAGGAGGGCCTTCTTCGCCGCAGCATCTGTATAGTAAACTGCAGGTTAGCGAATGTGACTGACAACAAATCCACAAACATGTACACAGCAAACCACTCACCGGCTCTCTGCTTCTCCTTGAAAGCCAGCTCATCCTCATCCAACTCTTTCTTCTCCTTCTTAGGGGCCTTGAGGGGCTTGACCTTGCCGCCTGTGGGAACCGTTAGCGAGGGTACTTGAAGCTCTGGGGAGTGCTGCGCACCTTCTCTGCTTGCACCACCCATTTTGATTAGATTTCAAGAATGCGGAGGAGGATTGATCAACCGATGAACAAGAAATGAGGCGCTGGAACGAGATATCTTCGATGGCAAAATGAAAAAAATGAAGATCCCCCAGAGTGGCTTATCGGAGGGGCACCACACCGCCTGCCAAAGGAGGTATGGCGTAAAATTTCCCTGTCATAGGCTCGTAGGCTGCTCGGCATGCAACAGTAACTCTGAGCGATACTGCTTTTCTCCCTTCTACCTGAAGCCTACGCTGTTTCATCAGTATATATCGATCGTCCCATTTCGGACCTTGCTCTTGGCCAAGTGATGTGTCTGGGATAATCTCTGCTGCAAGGCTTTGGTGTGAAGGCAGGCCTCTTAAGCCGGTTGGACTTTCAAACATCCCCGACGATTCGTTTTTGTTCTCTGAAGCTCCAGCTAACGAAGCGTTTCTCATCGAAGCCTCCTCCAAAGGCCGATTGAAGAAAAGCATAAAAGAGGAGGAAGTAGAGAAGGAAAGGGCAGAGACATCGATCCGCGGCTGGGATCGCCGCTCGCCAACATGACATCGCTCAATCGTTCGCGGTCTTCGTCGACCCCTTCTGAGGGTGAGATCATCGAATCAGGCTCAGAGATGAAGGCAACTGCGTCAAAACCTCCTCTTAATGACACCAGCGTTGACCGTCCCCCCAGAGATAGTACTTCCTCTGCGCTCAGATCTCCCGCTACGATGAGAGGCAGCAGATCGCCACGCCGACGCAGATCATGGACGAGATCTCGATCCCGCTCGCGGTCCCCATATCGTGATGGCAGAGGCTATAAGCGCAGACGTGACGACGAGTATCATGGACAAGATGGTCGGCACGCCCGCTACGATCCACATCGACGTCCCGGGTCGAAATATGACGAAAGACCGTATGACCGAAACGCCCCGTCCCGCCGACAGAAATCGTACGTCGACTATGATCGCGAGGGGAGCTACGGTGGCGGTCTGCAGTATACCGATGACTACGACCGACGCAGGGACAAGCGACCACGCTCTCGCAGCCGATCACCCTACCGTGAAGTCAGAAAGCCGAAGCAGTACGACGACCAGGATCCAAGTGCGGATGGCACCAGACCTCTGACGGAGACTAGGCGCGGGCCGTCTACTGAACAGGTAGTGAGCGAACGAGGAAAGACCCCAGCTGGCGCTCGGGATCCCAAGCTTGGTGCTGAAACACGAGAGAATCAGGTGCAACAGGCTCTCCCGAAACGTGCTCGCTTTTCCGATGAGTATGTCTCAAGCTATCCGTACAGTGGTTTTGTTTTCAAAGCTGACACCTCCCTCAGAGCAGATAGTCCCATGCCAGAACAGGAGGAAGAGTCGCAGCCACCCGAGCCGATGGACGAAGCCGCTGCTTTGGAAGCTCGACGCAAGCGGCGCGAGGCCATTAAGGCGAAGTATCGAAGCCAAGCGAATCCCATGCATCTCAAGGCCCTGCAGGTTCCCAGTGGCGAGACAGATTCATCGACACCCGGCACTGAGCCAACAAGTTCCAAGGACATGTCCGGTAGGTTTCACGAAACAAGACAAAGCAAGTCCAACGAGCTATGCTGACTCATCTCGATAGAATCCCCGAAACTTTCGCCCGTACACACACCAAGCGAGCAGATTGGAGACGCCTTCTCTGATTTCACTATCAGCAAAGATGCGGATCTGGCCAATCCGAATGCTCTGGCGGACGGTACTGGGAAGGATGAACCCTCTGCCGCAGATTATGACCCGATGTTTGATACAAAGGAGGAAAGGCAAAAGCTTGATGGTGGGCAAAGCAAGAACGGAGATGTCTCATCTGCCGCGTATGACGAAACACAAGCGGCGAGACAGGATATTCTCCTCCCCGATACCCCTGCTCAGCAACCACCTCCAAAAGCCAAAGACCCTTACGATATGTTTGCGGAAGATGACGACGATGATATGTTCGCCGAGGAAACCAAAGACGAACAGCCCGCGCATGCCTCGGCAACTGCTGTGCCCCAACCTCAAGAGCTGGACATCAGTATGATGGATAACTGGGATGACCCAGAAGGTTACTACAATGTGCGACTCGGTGAGTTGATCAACGGTCGTTACCATATTCAACAAAATCTTGGCAAGGGAATGTTCTCCTCCGTTGTGCGGGCCAGCGATTCGGTAACCGGGACCGTGGTTGCCGTCAAGATTATTCGTCAAAACGATACCATGCGCAAGGCTGGCATGAAAGAGATCGGCATCCTGGAGCAACTGCATGAAGCTGATCCAGAGGATAAGATGCATGTCATCAAATTCATCCGTCATTTCGAGCACAAGGGTCATCTATGCATGGTCTTCGAGAATTTAAGCATGAACCTTCGTGAAGTGCTGAAGAAGTTTGGTCGCGACGTCGGTCTGAATCTGCGTGCTATTCGCGTCTATGCTCAGCAAATCTTTTTGGGACTGAGTCTGCTTCGCAAGTGTAACATCCTGCATGCAGACC
The DNA here is from genome assembly GCA_027569415.1 of Penicillium janthinellum. Taxonomy (NCBI): domain Eukaryota; kingdom Fungi; phylum Ascomycota; class Eurotiomycetes; order Eurotiales; family Aspergillaceae; genus Penicillium; species Penicillium janthinellum. The sequence continues at coordinate 11,673 of JAPDFA010000181.1, forward strand.
TCAAGCCCGACAATCTCCTGGTCAACGAGCAGCGCAATATTCTGAAGGTCTGTGACTTAGGCTCTGCGTCTCCAGCATCAGAAAACGAGATCACACCTTACCTCGTCAGCCGTTTCTACCGTGCCCCCGAGATTATTCTGGGTATCCCTTACGATTATGCTATCGACGTTTGGTCCATCGGGTGCACCCTCTTCGAGCTGTACACCGGCAAGATTCTCTTCACGGGCCGCAACAACAACCAAATGCTCAAGTCTATCATGGAGTGCCGCGGTAAATACCCGCCAAAGCTCCTCCGCCGCGGCTCTCTCGCGCATCTGCACTTTGACGACATGCTCAACTTCCACAGCGCCGAGCAAGACAAGCTCACTGGCCGTCCCGTGACGCGAGTGCTGGACTTCAAGAAGCCGACCCGCGATTTGAAGACGCGCTTGATGGGCAAGGGAACTCGGGGCATGTCGGATGCCGATGCGAAGGACTTGACCCTGTTTGTGGATTTTCTTGAGCGCTGTCTGGCTCTCAACCCTGAGAAGCGCTGCACACCTACTGAGGCTCTGAAGCATCCTTTCCTCAACCGAAAGTAGGCATTGCGAGATGACTTTGACGACGGCGTTGTTTCCAGGGTGATGGGATCATCAACTTCATGTCTATGCTTTAGATATTTTGGTTCAGTTCAATGCATTACCCCGTTATGGCGACTTTGAAGAAATTGAGTTTGATTTAGTGTAGAGGACCTTTAGTAGTGGTGATATGGGGGACCTGGAAGCGCGCGAGTCCACGGCGTCAATTGATGACCCTACATCACCTTGAAACCGGGTCAAATCCTGTCAATTTACCACTCAGAAAGTCCAGACTTGAGGCATATTTAAGAGCATCGACAATCGCTTCAAGTGCTCTCGATCTGGGCGGTGGTGCTCTTGGATATCAAATGGCTGTCAACTTCACGATTTGCCTTGTCACTTGATTTGTACGGACGCGATAACTGGTTGAGAATACGAAGTAGACATCACAAGAAAACGGCAAGGTCTACCCTGGCGAGGAAACCTGCTAACGATAGATATTACTGAGATGCGGGAAAGCAATGCTCTTTAAGAAGAGGTGTGAGGCTGGCAGATGTGTGTGATTCTATTATGTATACATATTATGTGAACTGATGAAGAAATGTGGAAAGCACTGCAATCACCGATACGTAGATAGAATGATAGAGAGGCCGGTTCTACTCGAGCAGGTGGTCTGGAAAGGGTCATTTAGACTGAATCAATGTGTCACCCTCTGTATGAGTTGAACTATTCTGTCCGGACCCTCGAGTTCAAGTACGGTCCAACATTCAATAACAGAGACATACGCATTCTCCAGAAACAAGCCGCGCGGGAACTAACCAAAACGCCAATATCCTAATCACAGACCAGGTCCTACCTAACAAGACCGACCCAAAACTTTCTGCCACTCAGCCGTATACATATATCAAAAAGCCCTGGTAGCCATTCCCTCCAAGACAAACAATAAACATCAGGCTTGCTTAGGTGCCTGTGGCAACCCGGGCGAGCAAGTAGAGCCGGGGGAAGCCAATCAGATATCCACAGCACCTGTTCCGTAGCACCCTCCTATGCACCTATCAGTTTTCAGAGTCCGTTGTCCCTCTTCCGTACGTGTAAGTGGCGCAATAAATCAGCCGTACCCCCGCTACGACATGAAGAACTGGGCGAAGGTGTTGGGGTAATAATGTATGTAGCCGAGCCTACCAGGCTTGCTGCTGCAAGATGATCTCTTTTTAGTACCGCGGTATCAGAAGAAATGATCAGAGGTCTACGGTACATTAAACTAAGACAACAGTAGCTCAATGCCGGTAGACCTAAGTACGAGCAGCTAGCTACATCCGGGTCTCTACATGAACGTTTCGACCAGAACCAAGGCAGAATCCCAGCTCAGTTCCTAGATTCCAAGACGTCAAACCCATGGATCGGGATTTACCCAGAAGCTGTTTCAGCCATCGACCCAACAACCAGCTTACTAGCTAGAGTAACTCCGTAGACTAGAGTTTGAATGAACGAGTCGAGTCCGGAAATATGATTTCCGATATAGGCAAGACGTAACTAATCGAAGTCGAGCATGGGACGGTACAAACCTAAGATAGGGCTGGGAGCTGGCCAGTGGCCAGTGCCTGTCGCACACGGAGGCAAAAGGTCGTCGGCCCCGACGCGTTCTAGTCTTCTAGATCAGCACCATCTGACATTAACGAGCCATGGAACCCGCAACCGAGGCGCCGATCGACTGGGTCAGCCCCGTTGATTGGTATCGCTGAAATGAATGATGCAGACAAGGTTGGCCAGAGATGAGGGGATGACCCATCACAAAAGCGGATCGTTTGCTCGCGTGGCCTGTGCCTTTCCATGTCCCATGTCCCCGTACTATCGGCCGGCGTTGCCGGTGCGACGGGCTATATACTGTAGCTGGATGTTGGAACGAGGATAATTGGTAGATCGAGCGAAACATATTCGGAGGCTGGGATTATCAGGTTTTGGTCCTGACGGATTCTAATCTGGTACCCAATTAAGGCTTTTCCAGGATAGAGGATAATTGACCTCGATGAGGGGGAAGAACAAATAGGATGTCTGCGTGTACTCCACTTCGTACTTTGCAGTTCTTAATGGCTACAGGATGGACTACTTTTGCCGTCCTGAGAGTCTGAGACTGGCAATTTTCCAAACACAAAGGGAAGCGAAGCTCATCACTCTGCAGGGATTTTCAGGCGTGGATACTAGCCGATTGGGCCGGGGGATTGTGGGGATATTCGCATATTGCGTGAAGTGCTGGCCGTCCACCTCGTTGGGTGGTTCGGTGGCCTGGGCTGGATGGCGATACGAGCTGGAGAGGCGAAGCGAACAAAGAAAAAATGTCACTGTGGATGCACTGGATGGCTCTGCCGAGAGAGCCGGCTGGTTGGATGTGAGGATGGATGTGCGGAGGTGGGGTTTTATTGCGTAGGTGCAATGGTGCATGATTCATTGCGCTACTGGCGTTGTGTGTCGGACTCGGAGATGATAGACTAAGACTAAGTGCCAGTGGGTGTGGATTCGACTTGCTCTTTTCCATGCAGGCTGTGGAGAGGAACTACCATCCAACAGACTTGCCATTCAACAGTGGCACAAGTGCCAGATCCATCTATGTTTCCGAAGGTCGCGATCATGTAAACTTTTCATGATGGCAAATGAAGTGATCAAATCGGAACCAGTTGGGCATCACGATGCCTTCGTAGAGTCTTCTGGAAGACGTCGATCCACATGACCGCTTCCAAAAAGGATTGCAACTCCCCGATCCCTTGATTATCATTATATCATATCATCAAAAGTGGATTCGATCAATGCCCGTATCGAGTCTAGCCCCCTGGAAAGAACAAAGAAGAGGAGAACCTTCAGCCCTCAACCCCAGGCTAAGCCGCAAAGGGCTCTAGGAGAACGGTTGCCCCGTTCGCCACTGGTCAGCCCAAGTGGCAAAGACACCCGAGCTGGCCGAGCTGGGGCACACTGGGACAGCTTTGTGACTTTGAGCCTTGGGGAATGGGAAGAAGGATGCCTGAGTCGTGATGTGATGGTTGCTTTCCCCTCAATGATGATGTCGAGCGTGTTTTTATTTCGTGGGTCTCGGGGTTTAGTGTTTCTTCCAGCCTTCTTGTTTGGAGAGTGAGTTTCCCCTGCGACTGGCATCCCGCCACCTGCATGGCTGGGAATTCATGGAGGGACGGGAAAATAGCGGAATTTAGAAGGTTCACGTTGAGAATAGGGGAAAGGAGAGATGGATGGATCGCATGATTTTACTTTGGGGTCGCACCAGTATTGTTGTCCGTTCTGCGGTAGATAACAAGGGGGGCTACGAGATGAGGGTATCCGGTATACAAAGCTGCAATGTTGACGATCTATGTCGGCCTGGTCAGGCTCTCTAAATACAGAGTATTTACAATAATTCATGCAGCCTTAGTATACAGATCGGCTTGATTGCAGGAGTCCTGGCGGTGGAGGCGCAACGGAAGAATGCAAGCTGTCGATTATTCCTCGGGACTTGAGAGAGCGGGCGAATTTAGCTGCAATGTCAATCCTGGGGTACAGCAGACTACCTCGTCGATGAATGTGATGCATCGCTGAACTGGTCAGGTGATTCTCACCGCTCGTAAGAGACTAGACATGATGGGAAGGAGACTCGCGCCGAGTGGCTAGTGAAGGAGGATCTGTCCTCCTCCATATTGATGATGATTGTCACCGATTGGGGGGAGCCATGCCCATGGAAACGACCTACAATAGAAAAGCACAGGCCAGGGGGTGGTCTCCAGCTCATCTCGCATCCATCACCAGCAGGACAAGTGGCCAAGGGCTGGCCAAGCCCTTGGTCACAACCACAACCTGAACCAACCACCACCATCCGGGCCGTCCTGTAAGCGCCAGCCTTGGTCGCCGTGCGACGACTCTGCGACTTGGACGGGCAGTGCACCGTGCACCCAGCGAACTCTCCCCCCAATGAGTTGTCAGCTTGTCGCTCACCTGTGAGTCTGTGACCTGGCGAGGGTCCCAGGCCCGTGCGAAGCCGGGAAGATCCACTCGTTCTCGAAAAACGAACAGTCCCTCGACTCCAGTTGGTTGGCTGAGAACCTGCTGAGGAGGCCTGTCCTCATCGCCTCACTTCTGGTGGGCTGGCCACTGAACCGAATCCCGCCAGACCGGTTCTTCCATGTTCAGATTGTTGAGTTCATGATTGTTCAATGGTCACTGTTGGCTGACTCTGACTAGTTAGTAGTTATGTACTGGCTTGGTCTGACAGTCTGACATGATTTATTCCCTGAAGTCTGCCTTGTGGGTCATCAGAGTTGAGGGTGCCAATAGTTAGCCATGAATCATGAATCATGAGCAAAAGAGCCAACGAGCCGATGCCATCTTTGAGGAGCGGACCTTAGTGAAAGTCTGAAACTACCCTCGAGACTGGACTTTCTGTGGATCATTAGCTCACCCGCATCGAGGTCCAAAATACGGTGTGGCCTAGCTGCAAGCCTGCAACTGCAAACAAACGTAGGCGGCCCCCCCTCTTGAGAGAGTCAGGACCCATGGATGAAACGGGGCACGGGAAGACAGGCTGTTGGGGAACTTTGATTTGGGAGCAACGAAGTCAGCGGAAAGACAGACACGGTCGCCTCATTCCAGTGATGCCACCAGAAAGATGATCCACTCACCACGCATCCTGCGGGGCTGGGAAGCAAGATGTGGGTGTGGGTGTGGGTGTGGGTGTGGGCACTGGGCAGTGGACACGGACCAAGATTGGCCAGATGGATCCCAGATCCACCAGCGTTTATGTACGACCAACTCGAGAAAGAAGGGGAGCATGATGAATCCGGTGAGGTGGCGGAGGGGGGGGGGGGAACGACCAGGGGAGGGAACGAGGATCGAGCCCGTTGAGAGTTTGAAAGTTTGAGCAGGATGGAGGCTACTGGCTGGGCTGGCCACTGTTGGAAGGTTGGAAGAACTGGAAAGACTCCGGGACCGAACTGGGGGCGAGACTAGTGGAAAGGTGGATCACTGGATATGATGGGAAATGGATCATCAGAGGGGGGAATCCGAAGAAGAGGTGGCTGTGGAGTTAAGATGCTCGTGTTTGACGATGACTCTGCCTATTGCCACAGCAGGCAAAAGAAAAATAGGGGGGCGACCAACTTGACCTAGGCCCTGCCAGTGCCAGCCGATCGTGATGTGCGACTGCTTCCTCTGAACCAAGTTCAACCAACCAGTCACCGACTCACCACCTGCAGGTGGCGTCTGCACATCCTGGGCAGGTCTGGTGGTGATTGGTGTAGCCCCCCCCCCAAGTTGGTGAGAGTATGGTGAAAGTTAGTCGCTGCACACCGCTAACAGAGGCAGGGGCAGGGAGCACAGTCTGCAAAGTCTGCACAGAGTGGCCAGGTAAATTCTCCAGCAGCCAACAAAGTACGGAGGACAAAGTGGTGGGCCGTGGCTAGTTGCCTACTACTGTACTATGTATAGTTAGTCAAGTACAAAGTAAAAGTACCTTACCTGAAGGAAAAGGAATGAAATGAACGGAGAATAATAGGGAAGCCAACCATGTGGACGAGGAAGCCCGAGTCAGCCTAGCGTCCAAGTCACCAATATAGTCTAGTACGGTACTCTAGTAACTCTACAGAGTCTACTAAACTGGAGTGACTAGTTAGACCATCGACATCAGAGCGGCTCCACTTTGTACCTCCACGCACTCTTTCCATCATCGATCTTATTTTTATCTGCCCTCCCCTCCTCCGCGGGCCTTTTGGTTTTCGCCCCCATAAACAAACCATCATTATACTTCGATTACCTGCCCTTCCTCCTCCTCCAAACCTTTTACCTCTCTCCAGCTCTACCGTCCCGTTTTACCTTTCTCCTCATTCTTTCTCTCTCCTCTCCTTTTCTCCTTTTTAATCTCCGCCTGTTCGACTTGGGACCCCGGTTCAATACCTCCGGTTGACCCTTCTATTTGTCTCTACTCTCACTGCTATCGCCCACTCTCTGGACTATCCCGATCGGCCTCATTTGGAACTATCACTCCCTGGAATGGATTCTCACCTTTGAATGACCCTGGACTTTTTGGACCGTGTGAATTCCTCTTCAAAAGATCCCACAATCCCTGGACTCTCGATTATTGCCACCGTTGACTTGGATTCGATCCCTTGGACGCGACCCATTTGTTGTGAACACTCGCCACTCGACCTGGAAGACCTGACGTGAAACTATCCAAACACAAAGGATCCGACTTTGCCCCCAGGTGTAAACCATTTTGGATCTGACCTGCTTGTCTCTATCTCTTCCCTTCCTCTCCTCCCCTCACTCCCTCTGGACATACCCACGTCGGAACCCCCTCTGGGTACGGTACATACATCACAACATGTATCCTCCCACCGATCTTCCAACTCCTCCACTCTCCCCCATCCCCCGCTGCTATGCTCCCGAGGACCGTTTAGGATTCATTCTGGCGAACCGGCTGGAACTGACTGGCATCCTTGGTGTTGGCGCCTACGGAGTTGTCTACACTGCCTTGGACATTCACACGCATGACCGTTATGCAGTCAAGGCCCTCAACAAGGCCGGGCTGGATCCCCGCCAACTCAAGTACCAACAACGCGAGATCCGTCTCCACCATCTGGTCAGCGGACATCCCAATGTGGTCTCCCTCGTGCGCATCATGGACTCCGTGGATTGTACCTACGTCGTGATGGAGTTCTGTCCCGAGGGCGACTTGTTCTCCAGCATCACCGACAAGGGCCACTTTGTCGGGAATGACCCCTTGGTCAAGCGTGTCTTCCTCCAGCTCCTGGATGCCGTACAGTTCTGCCATTCCCTTGGGATTTACCACCGGGATTTGAAGCCGGAGAACGTCCTGGTGACCGACCAGGGCATGACTGTCAAGCTCGCTGACTTTGGCCTGGCCACCACGGATTACTACACCTCGGACTTCGGTTGCGGTTCCACTTTCTACATGTCGCCTGGTAAGTTTTGTGTCTTGACACTTGATGTAGTGTCTTTTGTTTTCTCTTCTGCCACTAGGATTGATTTCCTGGATACCCTTGCTTCTCTCCCTTACCCCTCATCACCCACCTCGTATCTGAAACGACCATCCTAATATACCCGAAACGTCACAGAATGTCAACAATCCCACTCCCGCCCCATGTCCTGCTACGCCTCGCCTGCCAATGACGTCTGGAGCCTCGGTGTGATGCTGGTCAATCTGACCTGTGGTCGCAACCCCTGGAAGCGCGCCTCGTCCGAGGATTCCACTTTCCGGGCCTACCTCAAGGATCCCTTCTTCCTCAAGTCCATCTTGCCCTTGTCCACGGGGATGGTTTGCATTCTGAGCCGTGTCTTTGAACGCGACCCAGCCAAGAGGATTACCATCCCGGAACTGCGCCAGCTGATTGTGGACTGCCCACGGTTCACCGAATCGCCTATGACCACAGCCCCAGCCCCAGTGCCATCCCCAGTTCCAGTCTTCCAGCCTCAGCCCCCTGCCTGGGACCGGACCCCCAACCTCGTGCTCCCTCAGGCCCCGTTGACTATGCCAGTGGATATGGATCACCAGCAGCTGCCTATGCATGCTCAGCCCTCCGGCTCGTCCTCGGATTCGTCGCACTACTCGGTATACTCCGAGTCTGCCGTTTCCGATGCGTCCGCTCTCACCGACGACTACTCCGATTACTCTGACTACAACTGTATGTCGCCAGTTGCTTCGGAGCAGGTGCAAGTACCGGACTGCAAAGTCGTCTTCCCTCATCCGATCTGCGACGAGCCACCAATTCCCGGTATTTTCGCTGGCCCCATTCAGGGTAGTTTCCTTCCTGGCCCGCCAATTCAAGTTTACTGAACGCACCGAGGCTATTCCACACCAATTGCTCCTCTCGCACTCCGTTCTACATCTACAACGTCCCTTTAACGCAGCTTCACGACCTCACGCCCTTATCCCCCAACTATTCCCTGGATTTGATTTTTCCTTGCGCCTGGAGTTCTTTTCGGTCAAGCATCTTGGTTGCTTTACTCTTCTGGGTTATCTCATCAAAAGCTGCCGCAACAAAAAAAGTGTGCTTGCCGAGGATGATCCATGTCTACACCCCTTCTGGAGTTTTGGCCACCAATTATTTCCCCTGACTTTTAATTTTCTGGACATATTTCCCATTTGGACCCGCGGATCATATCCAACCGTCCAGCTTAGCGATTGTGTGGCTTCCTACCGGATCTCACACCGTTACGCTAGTGCTCTGACCTGCCTCCGCCGGGTCGGACAGGATGGATCTTTTCTTTTCTACTGTTTTAATATTGCCACATACCGGACGGTTGATTGTCTTGGACTTAATTTTTTTCTTGACACATATTGGCATCATACATTGGGAGGCTCATGTGACGAAGACAGACAGATTACTGGGTTGGGCTGCTGTCACTATTTCTTCTGGAAATGGAATTGTACGGGTCGTTTGGCGTTCACTATCTCGTTCCTTTGATTCTTGTCTGAATTGGGCTGGCTCTTGTTCTTGCTCTTTACCTGTTTATTCCCCTTGTTGCCTGCATCTCTCAATCTTGTCTACGACGTTATGGGTGGCGATCAGATATGATCCTCTCGGCTTTTGTGTTTGCATGTGCATAGACTTTTTTTGTTTTTTTTTTCTCGTGGCATTGCTGGTTTGGAATTCGGATCTGGATCTGGATGCTTTCTATGGGACTGGGGATTTGATCGATTTACCATTTACGATATGATACCTTGAAGACTCTACGGAGCGACTTGAACAAATACATCTCATCTACAATCTCAATATTCTACATGATCTATCGTAGACGCGGCACTTGACTGAAATTTATTCCCCCAGTAACGGTGGCAGTTCATTGCCTTCCAGTCTCCCTCCCGTGTAACAACGTTGCGCCTGTCCCACCATCCGTCCAAGATCCTTGCATGCCAGTGAGCGCGGCGAACCCGACGAGCACCGCCCCCATGGCATGGCACGTCTCGTGATTTCTTCGCCTCGAATCGAGACTTGGCTTCCAGCTTTCCAGATGTCGCTCGTGTCACCGTCAAACAGACGTCGCTGCCATTATCAGTAGCCGTTCCCATTGTCCTCGCGCTCGGTGAGACGTTGTCCTGCGAACGCTGGCTACCTGCATTAGCTCAACTGGGATTCGTGCTGTGGTTGATAAGTGTCTAGACATGATTATAGTAAGTCCTACCGGTGTGGCTACACCTGGCAAATGGGCAGGGATCATGTTGAAACATAGGTGGAGGTTTTGGGGATCTGTTACATCCACGGCGTACATGAAGTCGTTGGGCAGGTTAGCTCGATAGCTTGGGTAGGTTTAACCGTTGGCCCGAGAGAGAAAGTCCACGTTCTTTCACATATTACCTGCTTTAGACAAAGATGAAACCTCCTTGTACCTTTCTTGAGTGCAATCTGTTCTCGAATGGCAATGGTATATTGACCTGAATCCACCATTAAGATTTTCCATCACAGGCCATAGTACACACACGACCAGGGGTTCCCTTCTTTCTATCCCCCTTTCCCGCCCCCCCTCAAATCCGATCTACATATTCCTTCCACCAGTAACCCGAATAGTCTCCCCATTAACATACGAGAAATACGGACTAGCAACACCCAACACCGCCCTCGCCGCCTCCTCCGGACTCGCCGGCCTCCGTAGCGGGATATCCGGGTACGAAGCCGCTTCATCACCCTTCTTCCCATCCAACTGCTTCCCGGGAATACCGAGGGCGACCTTTGTGCCGTCGGGCGTGGTGATAAACGCACCGGCCTCCTTGGCGGCGGTCAGACGGGTCGTCACGAAGCCGAAGGCGATGGTGTTGGAGCGCACGCCGAAGGCAGGGCCCCATTCTTTGGCGATGGTGCGAGTTAGGCCGACGACGCCGGCTTTGGCGACCGCGTAGTTGGCTTGGCCGCTGTGAGAAGAGGATTAGTATGTCGTCGATTTGGGAAGGCGGGGGAAGGGACATACGCATTGCCGTGGATACCGCTCGTGCTGCTGATGTTGATGATCACACGGGGCTCCTTGTCCTTGACGCGGAAGTAGGGCGCTGCGGCGCGGACGAGCCGGAATGGCGCTGTGTTGTGCACAGCTAGCATGGTGTCCCATTGCTTATCCGTCATCTAGGGTGAGAGGGGGTTAGGACAGTTCGCCACGGTGACTCATGTAGATACTAGCATAGTCTGAATCCGTCGACCGGAGATGGGGGGGGGGGGGGGGGGGGGGGGGGGGGGGGGGGGGGGGGGGGGGGGGGGGGGGGGGGGGGGGGGGGGGGGGGGGGGGGGGGGGGGGGGGGGGGGGGGGGGGGGGGGGGGGGGGGGGGGGGGGG
>JAPDFA010000182.1:0-22508 GCA_027569415.1 Penicillium janthinellum
ATAGGCTATAGCCGTTAATATCCTATAGCCGGTAATATCCTATAGCCGGTAATATCCTATAGCCGGTAATATCCTATAGCCGGTAATATCCTATGGTATCTATATACGATAGTATCTATATACGATAGCCCTATCTACGGATAGTAAGTTAAGATAAAAGCCTAGTGCGTAAGTAACTTTAATAAGAGGAAAAGATATACTATCTAAGCTATCAGTCGGCTTTACGGTAACACTACTAAAACTAAGGATCTTAGTGGTAGTGTTGCTAACCTATACTGATGAGACTAAAGGGCGATAGTTAGTGAAAAGGTCTTAGTTATTATAGATATATAGTGTTACGCTAGTATTATAGCACTATACGTTATCCTCTAGCGTTTTCGGATAAGTAGTGTTTAGGGTAAGATCTAACTTCGGATAAAGTAGCTCTAAGATAGTCTCTTTTAGGATAAAAGTAGTAAATCTAGAGCGGTTCTTTTTATCTAATGCCTTCGGTGCTTAGCGGTCTGGCTATAGGCGTGCTATAGCCTTATCGTAGGCGATCTTAAAGCCCCTGTGCTTGTATGCTGTCTTAAAACGCTCTTTAATATCTTTAGACGGTCTCTACCCTTTCGTCCGAATTTTTAGATTAACGTAAGGGTACTGGTCAAAGTTGTGATTGCCGTTATTTAGCCCTTCTTGGTATAGGTAACGGCGTTGTCTGGTATTATTATTATTGTTGGCGCTGTTGTGGCCATCGTCGCTTTCGTCTGATCTTCCTTAGAAGGTTATATAGGCTAGGCGTTAAGCGAATCTTGGCGGTAAGATACGGATTACATCGGCGTACCGGTTAAGAGTGATATTAAACTCTGGTAATCGGCGTCCTTTATTATTTAGCTCCTAGATACGATTTATCCAAAAGGACTGGAAGTCTAGCGAGATAGGAGCAATAGCCTCAAGGAAGTCGATGGTAACGCGCTCTGTATTAGCGAATTCAGGTAATCCGATCTCGAGGCCCTCTATATAGTAAAGCTACCACTTTTGGACCTATATATCAAAATTTGATTTTAGCGGGTTAAGTACGCGAAGATTAGCCTAATCCTTACTAACCTTACGTCTTCGGGATGAATTGGTTAGCGTATATATACGACGAAACATAAGAATAGTATCATAAAGGGATTATAAGATAATAAGGCGCTTTTTATCGGATGAAACAGAGGCTCAGATACCGTTTTTCATCTTATTAACGGCCTTCTAATATCGTAAGAATCTCTATAGTTAGATCTCGTAGTGGCGTATATATTAGTTATATCGTGTTATCTTAGCATCGGTGAGATCTTTATGATTTAGCGCGTTTAGTCTGATCTTGGTCGGAGATAGGAAGGGAGGTTCCTCCGGTGGCGCCCGAAGGTCCTTAGTAGGGGTCTTAGGGTCGATATAATCCTATATTCCCTAGGTAATAGCTTGCTCTTGGACTGAAGTATACTATTGTACCTAGTCTTTAGCTGATCTTAGCGGGAATAGTAGCTAGTTAGCCTCCGCTATATTAAAGATAGGATAAAAAAGGGGAAAGATAGGATAAATGAGTGGGTCTAGCCGCGGATAGCTATAGAACAGAGTCGTCTGATTAGTCTTTAACTGTTGTAACGGTCGTAGATAAGACCAAAATAGAGTAAGGGTCGTGAGATTAGATTCTTTAGTTAGAGCAGGCTCGGGCTTATAACTATTAAGCTTCGAGGTACCTTTAGATTAGACGAATCCTTAAGTAAGCTAGGGAGCCAGTTGGATTGTAGTAGCAGCAAGTAGTAGGGACAGAGATAGCCACAGGGTAATAGGCTAACATAAAGGGGTTATCTAGTAACTAAAGAGATCTAAGGTCTCGGTCGAGGGAGATGAGATGAAAAGGACTGATTCAACTTAGATAAGATAAGAGACGGTCTCAAATAAGTCCAGATCGGAGAGATTGAATTGACTGACTAACTTAATTATATGTAAAGGATAGCTATACTTATAGCTGAGATGTAGTTGAAAGAATGACAGGATTTAGAAGGAATGACAGAAGGTTCGGATTAAAGAGGTCCGTAATAAGAAAACATATGAGATGAATACGACGGGGAAGTCGGATGTTGCATCCGATGTTATCAAAAGGAAGTAATATTAGTAGGTGGAGCTGCAAGAGCGAATCTGTTGAAGATTGATATACAGAAGTGGATTTCTTCTGCAGAAGAAAAAACGGATGCCTAAGGAATCAGGCAGACACAACAGCCTAAGGCAGCAACATGTGCCTTACCGGCTGACACTTTGTAGTCCTTAAGCGCGCGTATAGCCGCTTTATAAGCGATGTTACGCGTAGAGGGTATAACCATATCGATAAGTTCGATTTCCTGGATAACTACTAACGCGCGCGGCTAGAGGCCTTCTAATAGCTAGCTACTATTCAGAATAGCTTCGTAGCTAGTAGCTTAGTGCTAGTGTTACGTTATCTCCTCTTGAGGCTATACTCAGGTTTATGCCTTAGGCCGTGGGGCCTAATTTGATTCTGCCGAAACGGCGGTCCTTCGGCGGTGAGTCGAAGGCCGTTCGGCAGCACAGCTGGAAGGAAGCGCTACATGCGCGTTACACGATCTCCCCATATCTTATTCTGTCGACGACGAATCGATCAGAGATTGGTGGTCTCTCGACAGGGATTCGGCGGGGAAGCCGGCCCGAATGCACGATCTCGTATTACCCCTCCTTCAGCTGAATCGGACTGTATTGTGTGTGTCTTTGGCCATAGGGACGAATGTATGTTAAATAGCTCCAGAGAGTGAGCTCCTTGAGGGGATCCTCAAGAAACAGTCTTTGACTCAATTTGACTTGGTGCTTTCTCTCCTACCTGATTGACAGGCCTTCTACCCTGCAAGTAGATACTATCACAGCTAGTCGATGCAGAAAGAGTGCTTTCGAAGCTTAATATCTCTCTACAAACGCCTACACCACTAAGCAGCCGGCCAAGCAGCAGATCTAGCTAATTCACACCAAAAACACCGAGAACCGTGGCTCAGCTCCAAAAGCAAGCTTCAATACTTAAGGATCTACTAAAGCAGCGCTCGAATAGCCCTCCGAGCCCATCAAGAACTATACTAGATCAGATTATCAGGGGCTACTATATAGCGCTACACAACACCGCGCTATTAGCGCAAGACAACGCGTATCTACGCGCAGTAAATAAGAAGGTGGTAAAGAAGCGTACTCGGTCGACTAAGCAGATACCCTACGAAGAGGGTTGAACCGTCGAAGAGGGCCTGTAACTAGCTACGCAGCTAGACCAGCTAGTTAAAGATAGCTAGGTGGTATCGCATGAGGCTAGCGAATCGGCGAATCAGGCAGATTTAATACGCAAGAGGGCTCCGCCAAGGTGTAGCGGATGCAGGGAGATTGGTCACAAGATAAATTCATGTAAAAATCGCTATATCTAAGTTAATGAATGCGTTTTGGTTAAGATATCCTGGATTGAAATTCTGTGCTGGGGGTAGGTGACCCGCTCGGTGGTGTGACCCGCTCGGTGGTGAATTACGCTACTGCCCCGAATTATGACTAATCTTGGCGGATCTAGGGTGATCGTAATTCACAGGCAAACCGGCCACCCCAAAATACCATACAATACATAATTTTGATTCCACAATTATGTCAACCACCAAGTATTTCATTCAGTTAAAATTGCAGATCTTATAAATTTCTAGGCAAAACAATAGAATTTCCACAGATAAAGCCTTTCAGAGCAACGATTCAACACTTTGCTATAAAATACTGCGTATTTGTGACATAACGATATACTGTACATATGAAATGGCAAAACGAAAGGTTTTAACATCTCTTCGCGCCCAGTCTGCGGCGTGAAATTATTACATAGAGAAGAAAGAAGAAATAGGTCGCCAAGGGCACTCTGAGCAGAGTAAAAATTGACGCTAATAAGAAGTCGTCGACTGAGAACCTGTCGTTGCTTTCTTGGGTGTTTGTGGGAGGAGCTCTACCTAGGGAAATTGTGACGGGCTCTCCGGCCCGGCGGTAAACCGTGTGCCATGGCCTTTCGAATACCTCCTTTTGCAGGAGGATTCCAAGGGGTTCCATCAAGAGGTTCTAGAAGATTCTATCAAGGAACGGCAGAAACGGGGGCGATTCCAAAGCTGGCGTCGCCCATGTTTATTTTCTTTTTGTATCAACGGAAAGAGAGGGGTGGGGGATCTGCAGAAGCAACAATGCGTTGCGGGGATCGGTGGCGTATATATATCTCTCCGACAAGCCTTGTGACCAACTAGACTAAGCATCGGGACTAAGTGCAACGTTACATTGACCGATAGAACTAAATAGACTAGAGCGTCCGAAGAATGACCCCATTTAGGGATGGTCAGAGGCTTAGACTAGTAGCTCTCGTCACCTTCGTCAGTGCATCCCGATCTACTTATAAAATTGAAAACCAGGAAAAGGGACTATTCAGAAGAGCTTGAACCGATGAAAATTCTCTACTCTACTGGAAATGTCTAGGAGATATCCGTATATGTCGCCTTCCCCTAAAGATCAGACCGGGCAGTAAGTACGCCCTAATTCCCATTGCCCTATATCAATAATACAAAAACCATATGAAAAGAAAATGGTAAGTGAGTAAGTAGACAGGACGTCTCAGTAGTTAGTTTGCCTCCCCCTCAACAACTCAGATAAATAGTACAATCCGAACTCATCTCCGAAACATAATTGGAGTCTAAATTGTTCTTGATCGTGCCATCATACCAAGTACCGCCGTATTTGAACTCACAATTCGTGAACGCCGAGCCGATGCCATCGTACGCCGTGCGCACCGTCACATCGCCCAGCCCCTTCCAATCATCCTGGTGGATGACATTGTCCTGATCCGTCATGCCCGCGAGATCAACGCCCTTGGCGTCAAACACCAACTTGTTATCCGGCCCGAAGGTCTCGATGCCTGTTTCGATCTGGAACAATGGGGCCTGGCCCGGTCCCGCCTCCGCCGACGGAATGCACCGCCCACGCATAGATCAGACACCAGTCGCCTTTTTCGGAGGGGGGTTTGTCGGTGGTACCATCTGCCGCTGTCGGGGTTGGGGTCGGCTTCGTGGTTGTTGTTGTTGTAGTGGTGGTGGTGGTGGTGGTGCTGTCGCCGCTGCCACTACCCCCCTTGGAGAACATGGAGTGCCATTTGGAGGATTGGGAGGAGGCCAGGGCTTGGAGGTCGGAAATTGCGGCGTATGCCGTGGGGTAAGCCCCACCAATGTCCATTCCGTAGCCGGCTTTGGTGATGGTCGCGGTGCCGGTCTTGCTCGTTGACGTCGTGCTGCTGCTGCTGTGGTCGTCGTTGTTGTTATTTGGGTTTCCGGATGAACCACCGCCGCCACTACTCGGGTTGCCGAAGACACCTGGAGGACACCAGGGGCAGTCTGGGTTGGGGAAGTCATTGGCTGGAGAGGGGGACGTGTTAGAGGAGGTTCTTTGAAAAGGAGAGCTAGAGGAGCTGGAAGGAAACTTACGGAGAGTTCCGCATATGTGACCCACGGCGCAGGTTGGGGATGACGGCTTGCCGGATTTCCATGAGGTGGATCTCGTGTTCAGGTAAGGATCGATGGTGCCTGTTGTTGTGGGATGAGGGTTGGGAGTGACAGTCGTCGTGATCGGGGGCAAGACTGTGCCGCCGATGATCGTCGTCGTGCCTCCCAGGGTTTGAGTCACTGGGGGAGTGTAGTAGGACATCGTGCCCCAAACGATGAGGGTTTCATTCTGCGTCGTGGTTGATGTGGCCCCAATGACAGATGTGGTGCCGCCGATTGTACTATCCAAGAATGGAGCATCAGTAACTTTGGGTGCGGCTTGGGTATCTACGGGAATGACTTACGGCGTGAGTGTAACTGCAATTGGCGGAGGCTGGACGGAACTGGTCATATAAACTGGACCACCGCTTGCCCGGGGAGGAAGGATTGTCCACCAAACGTCAACCTCGGTGGTGGTTACTAAAGGTAGAGTGGAATCAGCATGGTTTCAATTTGATGGAGAACGAGAGGAGAAACAAAGGCCTACCAGGAGGGATGGGGATGACCGTGGGGATCGAGAACATTGCATAGGAGAGAGATGAAGTCACCGCGGTGGTTGTATCGTCGGTGACAGTCTCGGTCACTGTCGTCAGGGTCGAGACGGTGACGGTGGTCGTCCACGGAGGAAACGAGATAGTCGTTGGAGAGGCCAGCTGCAGGGGAGGCCAGACAATACTGCAACCGGGTTCAGCGGTGATCACCGGGTCATCTTCAGTCCAGATGGACGGGTCAATGTAAACTGTGCACCCGTCGTCACCATTGCCAGTCGAGCCAGCTCCGTTATTATCCGACTGAAGATCGACGGCCCAGTCGGCAATGCCACCGAAGTGAAGCCCGGCGTATAGAAGCATACGGACAGCCTTGTTAGTATCGTTCATATACGCCACCCATTGCGTATCGTCATACACCATGATGTTCGAGTAGGAGATGGGATCCCAATACTGCCGGGCAGAAGGATTTTCCGCAATGATATCGGCAATCTCCCCGTTCGCAAGATAGCCCGCAGTGTTAGTGCAACGGCCAGGCGTGGCGCCCGAGGCCTTGCCAACGTAGGTGCACATATCCCCCCCACAGCCAGGGTTGGTCATACCGAAGGACCGACCATAGCTGGAGACACCGACTATCAGCTGCTTCGATGGGACGCCGGCCTTAGTCACCATGGACAGGGCGTTCATGGTCTCGGTGATGTTGACGTGCGAGCGCAGACAGTTGCCAGCAGGACAGCCAGTGTCCGCAAAGGCATTGCCATAGTCCCATTGTCCATGTAGATCGTAAGTCATCAAGACAATATAGTCCGACACCATATTAATGGCCTGGATGGGGAAGCCCTTGAGATACCAGAAGGACGCCGGAGCAGTCACCGAGATGGTCTTCCCTGGAGCCTTGGTCGCCATGCTGCTTTTCAGCGAATTAAGGAACAAAAAGTAGTTGGTGCTGTCGCTCTCCGGAGATGGTGGAATGTCTGGAATGTCCGGCTCCCCGGGATATTCCTAATCCCAATCCACACCATCCAGGTCGTTGTCATTCAGGAAGTTGATAATGTTGTCGACCATCGTGCCACGATTCTCCGCCGCCATTGCGGTGCGGAAGATGTTGTACGTCTCTGGGCTGGCCGAGAAGTCCCAGCCACCTACCGAGACAATACGCTTGATCCCACTCATGCCAATCAGGAATGGCAGTTGGGATTCAATCAGGGTGGTGTTCAGGGAAAAGTCCGGGTTGATCGTCAAGAACGAGAAATGAATGTGGGTATACCGCTCTTTGTCAATATCCGTGACGGACATGGTCAGACAGGGGCGCGACCAGTCCGACGCGAGGAAGTAAGCAATGGAGAAGAACTCCTGCGGCGGCGACGACACTAGAATCTGAGTGCCGCAGTTTGAAATACACCCGTTGGTGCCCTTGGCCGCCGTGCCGGGAGCGCCGGTGGGCGAATCGGTGGGCGTGCAGAAGTCAGTTGTAGCTCCGCATTGGCCCCAGATATCGCAACAGGCGTTCAAAGGACATGGGTTCAGCTTAGTGAGATCGGTGCCATGTGGCGCAGTGGCCGTGTCGTTCATCTGGGGGCCACAAACGGCATTCTTCACGTTCGTCGGCATCGGCGGCCAGCCAGAGCTCAGACACATCCAGTTGTCCGGTTGCATGTTGCCGCAGCCATTCCACGCCCACGTATTGTTATTCCAATTCTCGATATCGTCCACGGTAATGCCGTACTGCGCGGCTAGGACGCTACACATATCGCCCAAAGCAATCTTATGTTTGGCGCAGTTGCCGTCACCATCCGGCTTCAGACTGTAGTCTGGCAAGTCACCCGCCGAACAACAGACGTGTTGGCCTTCGGGGAGATGGTTGCACGGGAGGTTGGGGTTATATTTCGTAAAGTCGGAGGCAGAAATTCCACACTCGGCGGAAAGACCCGGGCAGGTGTCCCCTAAGAACACCTGCTTGGTGGTGCAGGTGCTGGTGCGGTCAACAAGACTGCGAGCAGAATGGGATGCTATCGAGGTGTCATTCTGCACGACAGAAGGTGCAAAGAAAGTGAGAGTCTTCCACGAGTCATTCACGTTGAGATTTTCCACACAGCTGTTGTTTCTCCAGGTCTGAACGGCCTGCTGGATGAAGCCGAGGTCTGAATTGAAGTTGACTGCGATTCCCATGGAGTACCTGACACTGCTCGCCTCGCAATGCTGGACCACAAGAGTCTCTGAGAGATCATTGCTGTCCAGTTCTTCAATCAGCTCATCAATGACAGAAGATATAATTCCCTGAGCCTCAAGCCCGGGGCCAATATATAAGCCGACGACGGCTTTCTTTGCATATGCAAATTTGATGGTCCCTTTCCCGGTTGACACATTCTGGCCCAGATATGCCTGCAGCTGTTGCAGGGCATCCACGGCATGCCCCAAATCCGTTGACGGGTCAACAGCGGCGCCTGCATGGCCCAACTCAAGGGGCGATGTGAATATTTTCCGGTTGGCTTCCGGGGAAGTCTGCGTCACGTTGATAACCGCCGCGTTGGCATCCCAGTCGGCAGTACAGGCGCGAAGGGCGAAGCGTGCGTCTGAAGTGTTCACATAGCTGGTCAGCCCAAAGCTGAGCATCATCGGCTTGTTGCATCGCTTCAATCGACCGAGGCCATTGTAGAGGGGCCAGGAGACTGTATCATCCCCAGTGGAGGAGCAAGCCTCTGGACACACAATTCGTGTGTCATTCCATGGCCGCCGATATGTGTAGTTTCCGTGGACGATTCCAGCAAAGATCTTTGGTTCACTCGTTGGTTCAAGAACGGTATGTGCAGAGGCTGTTGGAATATGGATGTGCTGTCTCAGAGATGCGACAACACCGCTAGCCTCTGCAGATTGTATTTGCACTGCTGCATGAGATGTGCAGACTAGGGCTGCCAATGTCCCGAAGACATGGGTCCTAAACAGCATGGTGACCAGGGCCACACCGGGAGAAAGACAATTCCACTAATTGAGAGAATAGTATGAAAGGAAACTTGAACATGATTGCATGCTTTTTTCTCTGTGTCTCTCTCTTTTTAAGGGGGCCACCGGATACAAATGGACGGGACGTCGAGAAAGGGGCATACTTCTAGTAGGTCCAATTTTTCCATACTCCGTCCTTCCGACTTCCACAATAATTTCGGAAGACTCTTAGCTCGCTTTCAAGGAATGTTATATTTCTCACAATGGAATGATTCTACCCCGTGAACTAGACTGCTATGGCGATATACTACTGCAGGTCTGGGTGTCGCACTAATGCAAGCGAGCGGAGGCTAGTTGAATCCTGCAAGGCTAACTGAACTAATCACCAACATCCGAGGCAGCAATTTCGTTGATTCGAAGCCTAGTAGGTAGTCTAGGCATGATATCCCTGTCCAGAAAACCAGATTTTCTCGGCTATTTGAGCCATATTGTGACAGCAAGCCATACTACGTAGTAGTTGGTTACATTCATGATTTTGCACTTGGGTCGAGCTAACAACGAACTGAAAGGGGACACGGGGAAAACTAATAATCTTTGAATAAAAAAAATGAGAAGAAAAAAAGGAACAGAAGCAGAAGCAAATAAAGAAAAAGAAGAGGAAAAAAATAGAGATGAACTCAACAGGAGAGAGCGCCTACCCCCCACCAATCTCTATACGATTCAAAGGGTCTCCGCGGCCGGTACATTTATATCAAGACTTTTCTGGACCAGTCTTGACCAATCTTTTTTTCCCTGTTTTCTATATCAGTACACAGAATTATTTCAAGCATACTCTGTTTCCGTCAATCCATCTTACCATGCGTGTGCTTCCAGGGCTCTTCCGAGCCACAGTGTTTTATCTGATATGGAACACCAGTCAGGTTGTCGCTGAAGAGCCTCCTCCCCCCGCTCCAGTCACGCAAGTCCCCAGCACTAAGAACGTCTTTTCACTTCTTGAAATAACCGACAAGGGAAACTGCAATTCGGTACTCGGCAGGATCGATGGATTTTTGGAACAATCCGTTGCGTTGGTGAATGCGGGCATGACGGCCATCGCGAGATACAAGACGGATGAGGTATATCGTGAGCTATTCTCTGCGTGGCTCGGCATCCAGTGGGAGGGAACTGAGCTTGAGGATGAAAGCAAACCCTTATGGAACACGATCAACGGTATGAATCTTCTCCCCCTGGTCAATCGCGCTATACTTATCGAAGCCCATCCAATATGCTAGATCGGTTTGCCTCAGTTGCTCAGTTTCTCCGACAAGGCGGCCTCAAGAACAGCCGAACTGGGGCGAAACCGTGGCTCTTCTGTGGGGACCAATTTGCCGTGAAAAAGAATTGGGGAGATATCGCCAAAGACGTCAATGGAAAGACGCAGTGAAAGAATATAACGAAAACGGAAACCCCGAGTCATATTATACCATCCAGGATTTATACGGCGACCTGAACAATGGCATACGGCAACCCTTCTGGGTTGAAAAGCTCAAGGGATATGACTTTGACAACGACAGGCAGGATAAGCTCTGTGGCCGACCCGCACGATATGCTGCTACTCTGCCAGCATCCCAAGGCATCCACCGCTACGATAACACCGGAGACTTTGATCCCCACGTTTTTCTGTGCCTCAAGACTTTCCAACCGGGTAATCTTTTGCAAGCTCACTCCAAGCCAGCTCTCGGGGCCATCCTGCAGAGTACTGTGTATCCATCTGCAACCAATAAGGGTTTTGGGCTGGACTTTTACGGCACTCTGGGCTGCACGCTGTACAATGAGCTCTTCCATCTGACTGACTATAAAGGAACCTCGGGTGACTTCTTTGGTATGACGTCTGTTTCCTCTCATTGATCTTGGCTGACTTCCTACAAGTGGACCTCAAGAGCTTGAGTAGTGCATCCCTGGGTGACGACTATGCGGACAAATTAAATGTTGCTAACAATGCAGAGTCCTATGTGATGTTTTCGCTCGCCTGCTATATGTATCAAAACCCGCCGGCAGGGATGAAAGCCGCCGCCTTTTTGAAGGGTGGTATAGCGGAGCTCAAGGGGGATGTGTAACTCCAACTGGAAGAATCATGGAGACGTTTCTCATAGCACTAGTCTCTTATGTTGAATTTACTGTCTGATGGTTAGGTCTTCGGACTTTGCCATTATAAAGCTACATTTTTCTCTTCTTTTCCTTCTTCCTTCTGTCAGAAGATATAAAATTCCTAGAGAGCTTCAATGAGACTATTTTCTTCCCCCTTTTTCCCATGCGCTTCGAGATCTTAGCCTTAACAAGAATCAGGGAGAGGTCTCTGATAGTTAGTACTGTAACCTTACCAAATAGTATCGCAGGTGACTCCAACGTCAATTCTCTTCTAGCCTTCTACATCCCGGTCATCTGGCCGTGTTCCTGACTAGTAGTAAACCAGCCAGTGACCTTAGCCTCAACAACATGGCAATTCTGGAAGATATTGTCTAGCGTGATCCTTCGCCCCCAAAAACTGAATGCAACATCATAAGATGATAGACGAGCAGATACCTGCAAGGGTAACCGCTTTCCTGTATACCACCTCTAACAACATCCGGCACATTCCCATCTCCCCTCCGCCGCTTGCAGCTGAGTCCGTATCGATTGTTTCATTCGCCCCAACAACAGCAGTTTCTTGCCATTGTGATCCACTGCGCGGTGCGGATTCGCCCCATGATCTAGCAGTGATCGAACAACGGCCTCATGCCCGCCCTCAACGGCGTATGTGAGCGGAGGGCGACCCATCATATCTGTAATCTCCGGATCTGCGCCACGTTCCAGGAGCAGATTCACCATCACTTCATGGCCGTCTTCTACGGCCCAAAACAGGACTCGGTCGAATAGCTTACTCAATCTGCCCCTGGGGTATTCAGTACACCGCACGTTTACATCCCCGCCTGAGTCCAGCAGCAGTTCTACCAGCTCTAGCCTCTTATTTAGCACCGCTAACAGCAGGGGCTGCACCCAGTCCTCATAGTCCCACCCCGTGGGACGTGGTATCTCGGATGGATCGAACTGGGGAGGTGTACCGCCTCGAAGCAATGTCTCCGCCATTCCTCTGTTCCCATGTGCCACAGCGAAGGCCAACGCTCTGGTGCGCTGAAGCTTCGTCGTTTCGTGGACCAAGAGTGGAAGTAGATGCTCATGGCGTTGAATCACCGCCGCCGTCAACGGTGTCTCTGACACTCGTGGAGCCGGGATCAAGTTTGGATCCGCACCGTACGCAAGAAATAGCGATACCAACTCGCTCATCCCATTGGTCGCCGCCAGTAGCAGGGGGGTCCCTTGAAACGGACCAAAACTTCCAAAGAGATTGACTTGCACCCCATGCGTGAACAATAACCGGACCACGGGGATATGCCCCGCCTTCACTGCGGCGAACAGAGCCTCTTCCATCAAGTCTTCTTTGCTGTCCTTATCCCCGTCTCCTCGCAGAGCCGACAGAAGAAGCTCAACTATTTCCGCATGCCCCTGAAATGCTGCTAGCCCCACAGGTCGGAGGGTTACAAAGCTGCGAATATCCTGCCTGGCACCTACGTGCAGCAAGTATTCGATCAGAGAAACATGGCCATAGGCAGCGGCTAGTGCCAGCAGCGTAAACCACTCGGGGTTCTTGGTGTTGGGACTGACCCCGCGATCGATCATATAGCGGACGATGTCCAGATGACCTGCCTGGGCTGCCAGCGAAATCGGATGTGGCCGGAAGTCGTGGAACCTGTGCGGACCTTCGATCCCGAACTGGATGGTTGGCGGGCCTTTCTCGCGAAATTCGCCGTTGGCCTGTTCTCTAGGTAAAGGGGCGCCTGCATGCAGCGCCTTCTGTAGTGCGTCCATCCGGCCGGATTGTGCCGCCCATTCTAAAGCAGAACTGTTGTTGCGGAGCACATTGTGTCGGTACAGACTAGGGGTGCAGACTCGATAGAGATGGCGGTTTGTCCGCGCCAAGGCGGCGAGAGATGATTCCGATGAGAACAAGGCGATTTGGAGAATGAGCTCGTCGGGCAGAATTTCAATCCTAGACATTGTTGGGGAGAAAAGCAAGGATAGCGAATAAGGGCAAATAAATTGAGGTTGAGGGGTTGTTGGATTTGGTATGGTCAGCTTAACGAAAGAAACAAGCCTTTCCCGAAGTGTCTTATACCGAGGGGCGATCCAAGCTAAGACTTGTTAGACTATGGTCGCTAAACTAGCACTCGCTTGTAGTAGTTGACGGGCGAAATTATCCGGAATTGAATGACACGTGGGGGCCGGAATAATAATGCCTTGACGTTCTGTTTAATATCGGTGGCAATAATAATATAACCTCACCGTCGCTAACAACTCGCAGTTTTCAGACTAAGATACTCCTTGACAATCGAGTAATTATAGCCGACGGGAATAGAGTACCAACTGTTGTGAGAACAATATAACTATGGAGGTCGCTCTCAAAATATCACGTCTCCATCATCGCTAACTGGAACTCTCTCACCTGTCATGTTGTTCACCAAAGCTACTCTGGTCTTCCTTGCGGCCAACCTCGCGTCAGGATATCTCGTTGCTCCCCCTGGTACCGCTGCCCCCGAGACGACTGCATCCTGTAGCAAATGGACGTCTGCAATTTCCGGCATGACCTGTGCGATGGTGGAAAGCACATGGGGGATCACGGAGGCCGACTTTGAGGCCTGGGTGACCCACGTCCCCCCTCCTTGGAATCTTATCTATAGTATCCTCAAGAGCTAATCAACCTCTGCAAAGAACCCTTTCACCCTCCAAATCGGAACAGGCTGCAACCTGGCTGTTGGGTTCTACTACTGCGTCCAGGTGAACCTCGGCGGCGCTTCCAGTATCACCACCACGACTTCGACCACCTTTGTCACGTCGACCACACCATCGACCACCGTCGCTACTACCACTACCGCTGGAAATGGCATCAGCACCCCCACCCCAACCCAGGCTGGTATGGTCGACAACTGCAACGCCTTCCACATGGTCGAGGACGGAGACACCTGCGCCTCGATTGTCGCCGACGCCGGCATTACCCTCGCCAACTTCAACGCCTGGAACTCCGGTGTTGGCATTGGTTGCTCCAGCCTCTGGCTCGGATACTACGTCTGCATAGGGGTGGTTGGCATCACCGGAACCACCACCTCTAAGGCGACGACTACCACCGCAGGAAACGGCATCAGCACGCCGACACCCACTCAGGCCGGTATGGTCTCCAACTGCAATTCCTTCCACATGGTGGCCGAGGGGGACACCTGTGCCAGCATCGCCTCGGCCGCGGGCATCTCGCTTGCCAATTTCAACGCCTGGAACTCCGGCGTCGGCAGCGGCTGCTCCAGCCTCTGGCTCGGGTACTATGTCTGCACTGGCGTCGTGGGAGGCACCACCACTACCAAGACTACCACGGCCACCTCGGCAGGAAATGGCATCAGCACGCCCACCCCGACCCAGGCGGGTATGGTCTCTAACTGCAAATCCTTCCACATGGTAGCCGAGGGGGACACCTGTGACAGTATTGCGAAGGCGAAGGGAGTGACTGTTGCTAATATTGAGAAGTGGAATCCCGGTGTTGGGTCGACTTGTTCGTCGCTGTGGCTGGGGTATTATATCTGTGTTGGGTTGATTTAATGAGGATTAGATTGTATGGGTATGATATAGATTGGGGAAGGGAAGAAGACCTTGGTTAGGTCTTGTCTGTTGAGTTGGGTTTTATGATGGAGTATTAATGCATTAATGAAAAGTCAAGATGTCCTGATGTGCGAACTAGGGTCTATTTCCTGCCGAAACTCGAGGTAAAAAAATGCTCTAGAAGACTAACAACCCCGGTGGTCATTTAAATTTACCCAGAATATGAGGGTTTCCGTCTCACGTTATGTAACTAGTTAGTTAACTAACGTAATCCACGGGAGAGTTGCGAATACGGGCGAGTCGCGGATTATCACCAGATCCCCCATTTTCTTCATCCAACGCGTCAAAAATCTACCATCACAATCTAATATACCTCTTTCCGAAGAAGCGCGAGTTCAAATGGCTATTTTAGCCTATCAGAAAGGCCAAATCAATCAGTATTACGCGCTGCGAAAGTCTTTTCGGTCCCTGAAAGTACTCTACGCGATCGACTTCATAGGAAAAATCACGATCAGAAACAGGCGCCAACAGCCACAAAATAAGTATTTCAGAGGAAAAAACCCTTATACAGAAGTTTCTTAAAGCCGATGAGCGAGGCTTTCCTATTCGGCCTGAATTTCTTCGCGAAATGGCGCAGATATTACTCCCTGAACGACTACAAGATCCAACTGCAACTTTAGGAGTTAACTGGGCTTACTCCTTTATTAAACGCTGTCCTGAGATACGTACGGCGATACAAGACGAATAACATACATGAAGATGATATCTGGAATTTTGACGAAACTGGCTTTGCAATGGGACTCTGCTCTAATTCAAAAGTAGTTACTGCGGTTGTGCGCAGCGAGCGACCGCGCAGAGTCACTCGGGGCATCGAGAATGGGTTACGGTTATCGAAACAGTTGGTTAAGAGGCGTACATCTACCGCCAGTCATTATAATGAAAGCAAGCTTTCAACAAGCTGCCTGGTTCCAAGAACCTAAGCTCCCTCGCGACTGGTGGATTTCAACTAGTCAGAATGGCTGGACGACTGATGAAATAGGTTTTCTTTGGCTAAAAAAACATCTTTGAGCCATTTTCAATGCGCTACATGACTGGTGCAAAGCGCCTACTTATTTTTGACGGCCACAGCAGCCATTTAATTGCTGGATTCTATGATTTCTGCAAGCAGAATGCAATTATATGTCTCTGCATGCCTCCGCATACTTCGCATCTTCTTCAACCACTTGACGTGGGTATCTTCGGCCGGCTTAAAGAGGCGTACGGAAAGCTTCTTGAACATCGTATGAAAGTCGGCAACAATCATATCGACAAAGAAGACTTTTTATCGCTATACCCTGATGCACACGCCAAAATATTTATTCCAGAGAAGATCTACGGCGGTTTTAAGGGGGCAGGGCTTAAGCCATTCAATCCAGAGTATGTTCTATCAAAGGTTACCTTCCGACTACATACGCCTACACCTGCACCATCTCTAGTTGAAGGCTCGATTTCCTCTGCTTTCCAAACTCCGCAGAATACTCGCCAGTTAAATCGAAAAGTCTAATGCCTACAGAACAGTCTTAATAGAAAGCGGCAGCTTTCTAGCAGTCCTGTTGCTCATGTTCGACATCTTGAAAAAGCAGCACAAATGGCAATGCAAACCAAGCTTATTTTAGAGCAAAAAATAAAGGCTGTACTAGCTGAAAATGGGCGACAACGTCAGAGAAAGGCAAGAAAGCGTGCTGAAATAGGTAATGACCGCCTTCTTAATGTACAGGAAGGTGAGAATCGCGTTCAGCAGCTGAATACGCAGTTTATTGAGCAATCCGACGAATCTACTTCGGTGCCTCGTCGACGAGCTCCGCAACGCTGCAGTGGCTGTGGGACAGTGGGACATACAATTCGAAATTGCCCTAGTAAATAGCTATTATTTTATGTATTTCTTTAGTCTTAAAAGGGCAGACTACGCTCAGGGACATTCAAGCAATTTTGCGGCTGGCGCTAGGTAGCACCTCTGGGAAAGCTGACATGTGGCGTTGGAAGATCTTGGCTATTGAGCTTTCGGGATGTTTTATGTTTCATAAATGGTGTGGGATGCTGCGGGGGCCCCATTCTAAAGTAAGCTAAGATGGCCTCGCCCCTGATTAATTTTTTGTCGCTTCTTTTGGCTTCATTTTGGTATTTTTGCTTACTGGATACTAGGGCAGTAGTAAAATACCGGTCTATAGCGGAATACAATGCTGGGCCGAGGAGGAAATGCTATAGGCATGCAGCTTCCGAACGCCACTAGGCCACGGCTAGCCTATATGGGGCTTACTCCGTGTACCACATGCATCCCGGCAGAGGTGGCACTACAATAAGACGGATAGGCCTTCTCCGCTCGGGAAATACAGCAATCTGAGTGCTTCTGGCCTTGCTTTCGCTAGCCTTGCTCTTCCCGCCACCAGAAGACCCTGGTTTGGGTGTACTTCTGGTATTTATCAGTCCTTCGCATTTACGCCACTTCAATTCTTGGGAGTTCTCAAATAATTTTTTTTCATTCCCGCTATTTCTTCTTTATCGTCCCTGTTTTTCTTCATCCTTTATGAAAGACATTTGGTCGCAATCATGCCCAGTATCACCACCACTAATGGATATACCTTCAACAATTTGGGGCCCGTGACAACAACCTTCACGGCTCCTGCGAGCTGTGCGACTGCAACAGGCAATTTCTTGATTGGCCTTAATAGAACGACACCCTTCTGGGAATTTGCAGTCCAATGTTCTACGTTGGGCTATTCCGACTGTATTCTAACCGGCACGGCATCCTAGGTGACCTTGGATCCTAATCCAAACACGATTTACCAGCAGGCGTATTACTCACCTGGCTTGTACTGCCCTTCCAGATGGGCCACTGTTGGTGTCGCGGAACGCAACACCGACAAATCCCTGACCTCTTCCGGTGTCCTGAGTCTTAGCACGACCGTCGCGGAACCCAGCTTCATACCCTAATGGGAAAACCCACTCACTCTGCTGATGGACCTTTTGGACTTGAATGAGACCCTGGTGATGTGTTGCCCAAGGTATGTCTATCGCACGCGCAGTCTAGATACACAAAGGTGCCTCTGTAGCTAATTAAATGGTAAAGCTCGATGACTGCTGATCTAAATCTTGGATGTTACTCCACTGTTTCAGATTACAAAGTTTCAGCTGGATGTATGCGCCAGATTCCTGCATCTGATATTGGTGAATCAACGAAGACATACATCGTGGATGGGACCACGTCCAAGCAGCTTTTGAATGTAATCACAGCTATAGGGCCTGACACCGTGACAACGACAACGTTCAATGCTGCAGAGGCGTCTCAACTTGTGGGATTCTCAGTTTTGCCTATGATGCCGCTTGTGCGTCATAAGTCAGATCTTCGTACAACGGGAACAAGCACATCCAAGTCCACGGGTGCTGCGGCTACCTCCAATTCTGCAACAAGAGCTGTCGCAGAGACAAGTGTTCGGAAAGGAGCGGCCCTAATTTGCGGGGCTTCTGTAGCTGCAATGGTTTTATATGCAGCTGATTTGTTCTAGTGGTAGATCATCGCCACATTGTGTCCGAGAAAACACCTATCACTAGATGCAGTAAAATAGGTATGCCTCATCGAGCTTCCTTCTGCCGTGATCAGCTGCCTAATGATGAGAACTAGGAAAATGTTCATGAACGGTCTTTTCGGCCGCAGTTCACCAGCCAATTTGTGAAACCAACTACAATCTCTTCCTCCTTCTCGAGAATATCTCTGCTCGAGAGTGACTTGCTCTTCGTTGTATATCCCCGCTCGATCAAATCTATCCAAACCACTCTCCCTGAAGTATATGTGACCATCATCATATTCCGTGGTCTTAGGTCTCGGTGTCGCACTAGCGTTAATAGTAATCGGCCGCTGCACGTGAGACACTGGATGTCTTGCATCTTCTATTCCAACCATTGCTACACTGGGACAAATGGAGACGGATGAGATATTTTAGCCCGCATGGGGCACCTGCGATCTGAACACCGGCGATGTAGGCCTCGTTGACGGAGGGCTACAGCGCAGTGAGGGCTGCAGCCGGGCCCGAGGCACTCCGTATATTCTAGGAGGAAAAATCACTGTGCGCGAGCATACGTGGTATTTACATGAGAGGGTTCCGCGGTGGGCGGGAAGAAAGCGTTGCGGAGAGAGCCCGGCTCCCCCTCGAAACGGCAATGTTCTGTTCGAGGGAGGGGCCAGGCGATATTTGTGTGCGATGTCCAGCACAGAATATCGTGGACCCGACGCAAAGGGCTCCCACGCAACAGTCCCGAA
Organism: Penicillium janthinellum; assembly: GCA_027569415.1. Lineage (NCBI taxonomy): Eukaryota > Fungi > Ascomycota > Eurotiomycetes > Eurotiales > Aspergillaceae > Penicillium > Penicillium janthinellum. The sequence goes on from JAPDFA010000182.1 coordinate 18,939, forward strand.
TAGAACCTATCAACAATGTGACAGCTACGGAGTACTTGGAAATTGGCCAATCAGAGCAACGGAATCAAAAGGGGAGATTGATTGAATTGATAGACTTGATTGATTCAAGAACATAAAATGAGGGCGCTCATGGGGGTTGAAATACCCATGAACTTACAGTATAACGGAGGTCCATGGATGTTGAATATCCTGGTGCCTGATGATAACATAAATAGCTGGTATTCGTCATATAAATGTGTTGCATCATCTAGGAAACAATTGATGTGATGTTCATCCTTGTTTTAGTACGAGTAGCAACCCATTGGGTGGACAACCTTGAATCGTTTCTGGAATAGATGCTATTCCCAAACAGCGACAGATACGCTTCCATGCCTCAAAGTCATCGACTTTGTCCCCAAACGTTGAATTGAATACTTCCACGATGGCAACGCGCAATAGCCTCTTGGCGGTTTCTCGCTCCATGCGGCCCTACCCAAATTCGTCGCGCATGCGATGGAACTCATCATGGGTAAGCCACTCCTGATAAACTCACACCGGTAAGCTCGCAAATCGGTGGTCCGCACCGGCCAGCCATCGGAGTTGGTGGTGTATGCGTAGTTATAGGCCATCCCTGTGCGCTTTTGTAAAACCAATCATACTGGGGAAAGGACATTTTGTCTTCGAATGCAGTTACCTTTATGGATGTCTTGATTGGATTGTACAAGATTTGGTGTGGTTTGCTGCGGGCGAGGTTATAGAGGCGGCGGGTCATGCCCTAGTGGGCGCTGATGATGAGGGAGACTTCTGTGGGCGATATATGGGCTAAAAGTAGGTGTCTAAGTCATGGGATTGCTTTTCTAAGGATGATAGGGTGAGGACTGAGTCGGGGGATTTAGTGTCTTGGTAGCGAAGAGAGTTGGGGTTTAGGCTGCTGGCCTCGGCCTCGGCGAGGAGAACGGGGGTGGGACATCCACTATGAGACGCAGGGGATGTAGGCGTAGACGTGGCAGCCGGGTTCGATGCGTACGCCTTTGGGTAGGTGGAATGTTACCCGGCATGCTTCTCCCGGTAAGGCTTGGACGGTCATGTCGGTATATCCGTGCTTGGTGGAGAGATTGAGATGTGCGACCACTCTTTCGACCACTCATTCTACCATGGCTTGAACAATCCCCAAAAGATACTATAACGCTTTGTATTAAGGTTCTTCCACTGACTATCCTAAGTATATCACTTAGCCTGAAGCTCCATATTGACTGGAACCTGCTGAGCACGGCGCTTTCTCCGCTTATGACACAGATAATACCCCCCACAGGCGAGGAAAGCGACAAAAATAAGAGGTGCCCCAATAGCAGCAAAGTAATACTCAGAAGGCCACCCCTGCCCCCCACCGCTATCCCGGCCGTTGTGGTGGTCAAACGCCCCATCGGGGATGACTTGCCCCGGCTCCCAGTAATCCATGTATTTCCCCGAGGTCAGCGGCGGGAGCGATGGGGACATGCTGGCTGTGTCAGATTCGGCCCACGAGACGTGCCATGCGCGATGTACTATCACCCCCTCGGTGAAGGTGCCCATATTATCTGTCCGAGACGCCAGCGGTGCGGTGATAGTAGTGTCGCCGGATTTGATTGTACGCGCACATGCCGGGCTCAGCGCAGACGTAGGCAGAGCATACCACGGTGCTCGAAAATCGAAACCACTAAGGCTTATTAGTAGGGGTAATCAAACAGATAAGGTGACTATTGAAACAGCATTAAAATGAAGAGGCTTATAGACATACCTAGCACAGCAGTACGCAGACGAATACTTCTTGGTCGATGACATTTCGTAATATGTCTAGTCCTGGGGGCAGACGGCTAGACTGAAGGTAAAAAGATTCGTCGTGCTCCCACTATCCCATCCTGACGGCTGACAGGCCGAGAAGCCTGTGGCTGCGGCGTCAGATGCGAGGACAGTGATTGTTGTGACTGTGGTGCCATAACTGGTCGTGATGGTAGCGAGCTGGAAAGCCGAAGTACACCCGCTGGGCTGCACGTATGGGGTTGTCAGTGCCGTGGCCATGACACTCGTTGCGACGGTCGTCATCAAATATAGCAGGGAGAGAAGCGCCATCTACCCTAGGCTGCTTGATAGAGCGTCTTTAATTCTTCTGCTCTTCTGCTCTTCGGTGCAGACTTGGTCTCCGTACAGCTGTCAATGTTTCACTGGGGCGAAATGAAAGAAAGATGCAGTTAAACTCGAGATACGCATGATCCGCAATGTTGTTGTCCATGCCCTGGACGGACCCTGAATTTTCCCCGCATTTGCTCCATCCAACGCAACCAGTGGCAACGCCAAGCACCTAGCTTCTCAGATGTCTCACCAGCCGCGGAAATCAGACCAAGCGACCCTCGAACTGATAAATTGATAAAGCCATGCAGGTTAGCTGAACGCTTTGGGCGTCTACTAGCCGTGGTGAAGTTACATGGCCTGGTTATAGTCCAGGTTAGGACATGGGACCGGATATCACGGTATCAACCCTAGCCAACAGGAGGATCTAATTCAAACGCCAAGGCCGGGTATTTGTGACTCTTGGCATTAGATGGGTGGCCAAATCCAAGCATTTTGGTGATTGAGGCTTGGCAGGGACTCCTCGGTTATGCCTGACCTTAAGATACACCGTTAGTGAGCTTCACTTGGGTGTTTAGTATCGTACTTTGTTCAGGGAGATATCTCTTAATCTCGCTAGAGAAACACATGACACGGAGAGACTTATAATTTTAATGAGGTTTCAATGGGGGCTGAACAGAGGGTTGTTCAGGAAGAATACATAAATGAGACTTAAGATCTGGTCGAGAGGAAAAGAACCATTTTTATGCATCTCTAGTAGAGACCTTTTCTCTTCAGTCACTCGTTCCTTTTCCTACGTTAAATAAATTCTGACACTTTCTTGTCTGTCTTTCCTTTATCTATCATTCGTGTTATAATATCTCCTTTGGAAAAATCTGTCGTTCATTCTATTATATCTCCTTCGGGATGAAAATAATTCGCTATTCTGCATGGCTCGCCGCTCTGGCTGGGATCTCATGCACTGATGCGATCATTACATCAAGTTATAGCCAGTATCCCGACAAATGTCCGATCCAATGCGCTAGTGTCCTAGCCAATCCGTTAAACTGAACTAGCTTGCATCGTCTGGAAGACCTCTCTAGATGCGACAGCGGTATCCTATTCAGCTTCAACGTACAGAACCTTCTGGCAGATCCGGAAACGCAAGTTTCTGTACAAGCATGCTCGTACACCGGCTATACCAGTAATCGTTCTGGATCGTCACCTCTATAGCCTAGAGATGATCCCGTTGATTAAGCGGACGTGGATCGTACGCTCTCTATCAAAACAAATTGTGGCGCCTCTATTATACAACGACCCTATTCTCCCCGAGTGGACTCTGCTGCTAGCGGCATCGTCGGTATCTCTGATAACGTTCATATAAGATATAAGATTAAAAAGAGATGCAAAGAACTATAACATGAGAAGAATAAACATGCATTAAAATAAAGCTGATGGGGCCTGCAGGTAACCATGTGGCCCAGTGGAATGCGGATGGATTTCTTC